>JAWZTI010001862.1:0-10938 GCA_039880955.1 Chlamydomonas urium | reverse complement strand
CCTCCCAGCGCCAACGCCCCCGGCGAGCACGGCAGCAGCTCCCGATTGGGGCCGGCGCTGGGGGCGGCGCTGGGGGCGGCGGACAAGAGCAGTTGGCAGATTCCGCCGCTGTTGCGCATGTCCTTCAGTGTCGACAAGTCAAGCTCCTCGTCTGTGATCGTCAGCAGCGAGGGGACCATCCGGCCCACGGTGTGTTTATTTGGCCCTTGCTTGAAGATGAATGTTAGTCTTCCAGTTATAATTTAGTTTCATTTAGTGTCATGCTGGTGTTCGTCAGCAGCGAGGGTTCCATCCAGCCCACGGTGGGTTAGCTTGGCCCTTTCATGCCCATGGTGCCATCACCGACCACCGCGCCTTACCCCACCCGCCCCAGCTCGCGATAAAACCCCTTTCTCTGCACCCGTCAACGTCAACCCTCGCGCCTTCCCCTCCCGACCATCCCATCCCTGCTCCTTGCCTCTTCAGATCCTAGCAGCTGACGTGCAAGTCAAGCTTAAGGACGCAGCCATGTGCACATTATCTTACGCACGGGGACACCTGACGATGCGCAAGCTGGGTGGTCGGACGTGCACGTCTTCCTTGCCGTACTTGGCGCCGGAGTTGTTGCAGGGACAAAGGCCGCGCAAGTCTGCAGACGCCTATGCGTTCGGGCTGCTGATGTGGGAGGTGTGCACAGGTGAGCGTGGTTGAGGCGGGTGTGGGGGCCCGAGTGGAGGCTGAGCCGAGGGAGGGTGGGAGCGATGCACACAGCTGAGGAAGGGGGGGGCTGGTGCAATGGAGGTGTGCACAGTAAGAGGCCGAGGTTGCGAGGAAGGGGGTGGTGGTGTGTTTTACAGTTGCTTAGGGCACCGCCAGGGCGCATACAACCCCTGCCCCAAATGGGCCAGGATTTACAGGCTCATGACCAAAAGTGGCTCGAAGGCCTTCCCCGCAAGCAGGGCACCCGAAGTCTAGAAACCATAACCGAAACCAGATCCTTCTGCAATGGGAATCGAACTCGTGCATGGTGGGCAGGGCATGCGGGGCCTGGTACCAGTACGACACCATTGCCAGCTGCCCAAGTCCTGTACTGCCTTTCCTTCTGCTGTTGCTGCTGTCCCGCAGGCAAGGGGCCCCTTGAAGAGCGCAAGTGGCCCGAGACTGTACCTGCATGGTACCGCATGCTCGCCGAGGACTGTACTGCCCGCAACTCCAAGCTGCGGCCGTCCTTCAAGAAGATCCTGACTACCCTGGAGCGCGAGGTACGGTGTAAATGCTGTACAGGCTGCTACAGCGCAACAGCTGCAACACCCCGGTCGCACCCGCCGCCCTGGACTCAGTCCCGCTGCACACGCCCCCGCTGCCCCGGCCCTGCCGTGCACCACAAAACATTACCTCCATCCAGTCCCAACCCACTTGCCCCTGCTGCCCCTGCCCCGCCCTGCCCCGTAAAACGATCCATGTTCACAGGACCGTCCGAGGCCCGTGCACACGGCGCACGCCCGTCTCCTCTCTGAAGCCACCCCAGAGGCCCCGAGGCGCTGGAGCCGCCTGCTGCGCTCCACGAGCCTCGGGGCGCTGGATTTGAAGACGGCACTCGTGCACCCCGGGGGTCAGGTGGGCCCGGCGGGGGTGAGCGGCCCGGGCGCGTGCCTGGCGATGAGGGAATCGATGCCACCCACCCGGGTGCAGGCAGGCGCTGCCTCTGGTCACAGGTGACGGGCGCCTCCGCTTGTCATGCGTGACGGGCGCTTCCGTTGGTCAAAGTTGACGGGCGCCGCCGCTGTGGTTGTTGCTGTTGAGTGTTGAAGGCGAATGGCACCGCCTCTGGTCACAGGTGACAGGCGCCTCCGCTGGTCATACATGACAGGCGGTGTTGTTCAAAGGTGACGGGTGGTCGTCGCTGTTGGGGGTTGAAGGCGAACGGCGCCGCAGCTGGTCTAAGGTGACAGGCGGTGTTGATGGTTGAAGGTGACGGGCGCTGCTGCTGGTCATATACGTTGCCGGGAGGCGCAGGGGCAGAGGCAGCGGCAGGGGTGATGCAGGTGCAGGCAGCTGCGTTGGTGGCGGCAGCAGCAACAATTGGTAGTTAGGACATTGCTGCCAAGGCTGGTGCGTGGCATGGCTGCTGATTGCAGGTGATGCCCCCATTGATACTTTAAACCGAAAAATAGTAAATTGTCTTCAAAAGAGTTTGAAGCCCAGACCTGGACTCTGGGGGCTACGGAGCGCCTGGAGGGCGCTTGCTACTCCCACTGCTCCCACCCCCAGAACTTGAGGTCTAGATAGGGCCAGTACTGGTGCTGCGTAGCAGTAGCAGTAGTGGGGCAGCAGCGGCAGCAGCACTGAGGTGGTGAGATTAATACTACCGCTGCTGCTGCTGTGCTGCTGCTGCCACTCATAGTACTGGCTCTCAAAGTTCATGCAGCCACTTGCAAACAAGGCCAAAGGACACAAAGGACCCCAAACGCTGGAGGAAGTCACAAATTTTCAGAATTTCAGGTGGCAAACTTGGGGGGTGGCTGATGCAAAACTTGCCTCTACTATTACAACTGGGGGGNGGAGAAGGGAAGGTTTGAGAGGCACATACAGGCAGGGTCCAGGTGTAGCTTGCGTAGGCCTTGCGCAACGTGCACCTGCGAGTGTGGGCCTGCCTCCTTGAGGCAGGATTAGATCACATGGGTGGCACCCCACACATGTCATCTGCTACAGGACTATGATCTTGATCCACCTGGCACGTTGCATTGCCCGCTTGGCGAGCCAACCTACCGACGCATGACTCTTGTGCCGCTTGGTTGGCTCATGTGAGATGAGGCACACAAGCACGAAAAAGAACGGCCCTTTCGCGACGCTGCATGTCTAGCATGCTGTTGGGGCTCCCTTGATACACTGCTTGATCTACGGTTGTTGGTGTGGTACTTCTGCTGCACCTCAGCCGGTCCTTTCTATGGTGCCAAGCCGCACTTAGCTCTCCTAGCCCTCCCTATGAATGGGAGCAGGTTTCATTTTGCATGCCGCACTGGCGTGTCTGCTGCTAGTGCTGCATGGCACACTTGCAAGGGCGCCCTTCTCACGTGCATGCTATGCCACACTAGCCACACCGTGCCACGTGCTTGGCACATGTGCACGCCCTGCCATGCGTCGCATACGCCATGGCCCGAACACATTGCTAAAACTCAAAACAAAGTGCTCTTGTCAGGGACCACCAAACTCTCCCTGCCTCCAACGCCACACCTTTTAATTTGACAAGCCTTGTTAATTACAGCGACATGGAACACATGGATGCCCCCTGGGCGCCTCATGCTCGTTACTCCCCACTTGACATTGATGATGGCGGGTTAGTGAGCGAGTGCTGTGATCTTGGTTTCTAGTGTCGTAACTGAAGGCAGCGCCAGCACCCCCATGAACTGGCTTGCTTTGAATGCACATTTGCCTACTTGCTTCTGTTTCAACATGCCAAACATTTCCCTTTTAAAGTGTTTTGCCATAAGAAGCAACGCTGGGCAAGTACTTTCGTTGTTACGCTCCTTGTAAAGCACATTCTTTCATCCTGCATCTCACAGTGCGAAACCCACAACCATTCCTGTGTTGCATGCTGGTAAGTGTGCTTGGTGCGTTGCAACATCGCCATGTGCATGAGCCTCAGCTTTGACAGACAGTGCCTTTGAGAAAGGACAGGTTGCAGCACACCCCCACGAGGGGATGCTTCCTTCAGCGCCCGCTCCAGTCACGCACACACATCCATAAACAACTGGTGGATCCACTAGCAAGCCAAGCGGTATCGTTGCAACACGGTTGATCAATTGAGCACCTGGAGTACTCGTGCCGCTGGAGTACTGGAGCACTAGTGCCAAGGAGCGCTGCAGCGGGGCATAGTGGATGGTTATTTCTCTCAGTGCCGGGTGCTGGGTGTAACCCTGCAGGTGAGCGCCAGCCTAGCAGTGTGAGGCACAACACCTGCAGCAAAACAACGCCCCATGCTTGATATTGGGATGGACACAATGCCGTGTCGCCGCAGTATGCACATAGCCTTCAGCTGCCTCCATCATGTTGTGTACACGCCCCAGCCATCAGCACGAGGTGATCCCCGTGGTGCCGCAAACTAGCCACCCTCATGCACTTGAGGCGCCCCCGGCTGCTATCATCACCCTTGCACCTCACACCCGACCCGATGCAGAAATACCTTCCATCTCTTGCACACTACCCTTGTCCAAGGTGCCTATAGTCCTTTCGAAGGGACTATACAGGAATTCCTTGCACCATTGAACCTGGAGCGCCTGGTCTGATGCCTACACCCACCAGCCTTGAACCCAGTCATCGCATAGCCACCACACCTTTGCCTGCCTGCGTTCATGCCTGCTAGCATCAACCTTGCGCCTTGACCACGTTCCCGTGCTCTGATGCATGCAAGCACCGCCTCAGCATCAAATCTGGCTCCTTACCTTTGCGCTCTGCCTGGCTGCCGTCTTTACTTCGATGGCTGCGCCCATGATGCAATGCGCCCATGATAAAAAGCAAGCCGAATGCTGTTAAGTTCCGATGGTGTCAATGGCCACCATGCACATGCTTTCACGATCAGCATGCGGACCATTCCCTTCCTTTACCCACGCCCAAGGGCGTAGTCTTTCTTTCTTTCTTTCTTTCTTTCTTCACGATCAGCATGCTTGTCAGTGCTGGTATTGCCTGGCAGGCACTGCTTGAGCCACTGAACAGGCACTATGCTGCTCCAGCCATGCCAGCGCCTTCAGCTGACCTGTCTGGGGCCACACGTCTATCATTACGTGCCCTGGATGCTGTTTCGGCACCATTTCCCCTCCGCTGCTGATCCGCGACTGCCACACATACTACTGCATACATGACAAGATCTTGGAAGCGTCAGGCCGATCACGAAAGCCGAGGCGAAATATCCTACGACTGGGATGAGTGCAAGCGCTAGCAAAGCACGCTGCAGTGAAAGCTCGAAGGTGGGAGGGGGTATTGCAAAATAATTTATGAATCTATCTTCAATCTGCACATCAGGTTCAACCCTGCTAACCCCGGGCCAGTGGCAGCCTATGCATACCACGGGGATGAGCAAGCACGCAAGGTATCGTGACGCTTTGGCCTCCTGCCGTTCACTTGTCTCATGTCTGGCTTCAACATGGCTGCTCCATGATGACGAGCCTCCATCCACCCAAGCGGCCAGATACCTGAATGCCAGCATGAGTCGTGCTGCATGGTCCTGCAGCAGTGAGGGCCACCTGGTGCTGCAGCTGCTGCGGCACATGGAGAGCTTATTGCAACAAAGCTAGGGACATGGTCAAGGACATGGTTGAGAATGCACACCTGTACAAGGTATTGCCAACACTGCTTAACCTTGCCCTGCTGCATGCATGCCTTCCTACCAAACCTTGTTGGGCCCCATGCTTGCTGCCAGCTGGCCTACCTACCTGTTTTGTTGCCTTGTGCAGGTTGTGACAGATGCTGGGTTGTCTGACCAGTTCCAAGATGCTGCCTTCTCTCTTGTCACACCTAGTAAGTGCGCCAGCCCAACCCTGCCTGCACCAGACCAGCCCAACCCTGCCTGCACCAGCCCTGCTGACACACATGCACGCCATGCCAACTGCACAGACAAATTCCTGAAGTTCTACGACAGGTTGAAGCGCGGGCTCGTCAAACGCTTCCACCAAGCTGATGCAGATACACACCCAACAGATCCTGGGGATTATGATGGCAGTGACCTGAGACTACCCAACTTTGATGTCTGGAGGAGTGCTGTGACCTTCTTGCAGAAGCAACAATGGATGCTTTTGACAGGAAAGGCAAGTTGGATTAGGGCTAGGTTGGGTATGAGAGCAAGGCAATTGGGGGGGTACATTGACCTGACTTTCCTTGCCCCCATGTTGGCATGCAGGCACCCCTATGCCCCATGTCAGCTGATGGGCAGTTGAATGCCTTACACAACAGGATCAGGAGTAAAACCACCAGCGCCAGGGTCAAACAAAGAGAGAACATCTGCCCTATCTCCAAGCCATTCTCTGCTGCTGATTTTGATGTTGTGGACAAGCGCCTGATACATCCAGGTGAGACCTTTGCAGCCCTTGCACATTGCCATGTCTATGCCAATCATGTTCATCGTCTTTGCCCTTGCCATGCTGCCCTTATGTGTATCAGATACACACTCCCCCAAGAAGCTGTTCAAGATCATTAGAACACACCTGTCCTCAGCACGACGTTAAACTGCTAGAGAGGGCAGAAGTACCCTGGTACTTTTCCAGAGGACACGAGTTCGATTCCCATTGCGGAAGGATCCTGTTTCGGTTATGGTTTCTAGACTTCGGGTGCCCTGCTTGCGGGGAAGGCCTTCGAGCCACTTTCGGTCATGAGCCTGTAAATCCTGGCCCATTGNTGCCCTGCTTGCGGGGAAGGCCTTCGAGCCACTTTCGGTCATGAGCCTGTAAATCCTGGCCCATTGGGGACAGGGGTTGTATGCGCCCTCGCGGCGCCCTAAACAACTGTAAAACACACCACCACCTGGAGTTCAACCTGGGCAATGTAACCTATGAGCGTGGGGAACACATCCGTGGCATGCGGCACATTGGCATGGTGCCCTTGACATATCCTGGCAGGCCAGAGTTCTTTCTGAACAAGCCTCTGGAGGCACTTGGGATGGTGTTGTGGAAGGCCAAGGAGGGCCCTGGTGACAAATACTCTATTGCTACATACTCAAGGTGTGGGGCTGGTGCATCAGGGCAGTTAGGACTGGGCAGGTGCAACAAGTTTGGCAGGGCTCCCACCCCAACTCCCATGCCCTCCACCCCACCCCTGCAGGCATGCCTCAGTCTTGCGGTGCCCTTTGTTTGCCCTCATGATGTACCTGATTTATGACCTAGCCATCATAAACCATGATGGCAACGGCCCCCGTCTGTTTAACTGGATCAAGTTGAACACCCCTGGCAAATCTCACTGGGAACACAAAGTAAGCATGGGGCATGGGGCATGCTTGACAGCTATGTACTTGCCAACTTTGCACCTGCTGAACTTTGCACCCGCCTCCTTCTTGCTACCAGTTGGTTCATACCAAGGATCCCACCAAAGGCATGAGTGGGAAAGCCTATCAGTCAGATATCACTGCACTGCTTGAACGCATGGAGAGTGTCTTTCTGGCTAGGACCCACCAGACCAGGAAATCAGGGGTCACTGTGGACACGTAAGTGAATGTCAATTGACATGCAAGCCATGCTTTGATGTTGTTCACTTGCTCACTGGGACAGTATTGTAACAGTGCGCTTGCATTCCTTTGCATGTAGGCTGGAGTTCGACCAAAGCCAAGAAGAGGCTAAGCTCAGGGGACAGTGGCAACCTGGCATTGTCCAACAATTCTATCGTGGCATCCTGAGAGCATATGCATCCACAGCTGCCAAGGCTGCAGGCTTCCTGAAAAGGGAGGATGTGGCTATTTGGAGGACTTACCTTGAGCCAACAGACCTGCAGACCCTAGGCCCTGGTATGAGGGACATGATGGACAATTGGCCACTGAAGCAAGCTGATGAGTTGTTCCATCAGGCCAACAAGGTATGTGTTGCTGCTTGCATGCCAGCCAGCCTAAACCTATGCCAATTGGTTGTCTGCTTGCTTGCCTGCTAGCCAGTTCCAACCTCCACTTACCTGCCATGCTGCCTATTTGCCAGATGAACAAGGCTATCAGGGCTCAAGGCAGGACTGCATTCCTCAAGCTAGGAGACATGTTGATTGAAGACTACCTGGCCTTCATCTCCACACATATAAAGAGGTGCTTCTTCCAGGACCTACCATTCTTGTGGGAGCACAACAAGCACCACGGCATCTTCCAACACCCATTCTTTCAAACCTATCAGAATGAGTGGGCTCAGTGGTGTCAAGTGCATCTGGCCTACAACCACTTCATGGAGAAGGTAAGATGTGTTCAAAGGGACACGTGGCAAAGCTTGGGCATCAATGCATATGGACATGATACACATTTCTGGCAACATATGATTGTGCAGGTGGTGGTGTGTTTTACAGTTGTTTAGGGCACCGCGAGGGCGCATACAACCCCTGTCCCAAATGGGCCAGGATTCACAGGCTCATGACCGAAAGTGGCTCGAAGGCCTTCCCCGCAAGCAGGGCACCTCAAGTCTAGAAACCATAACCGAAACAAACTCCTTCCGCAATGGGAATCGATCTCGCGACCTCTGGAAAAGTACCAGGGTACTGCTGCCCTCTCTAGCAGTTTAACGTCGTGCTGAGGACAGGTGCACCATACCTACCTGGAGGCTTTTGTTGGGGATACCGTGGTCACCTTGACCCGCCATGCATTCAAGCTCGTCATGGGTCAGCTCCAACATGGCAACTTCACCTTCCTTCATGAAGGGGCTGCAAACGTCTTGCACCTTGTCAACCAACAGTTGAGTGGGGGTCAAGGGCAAGCAGCAGCAGCAGCAGCAGCAGCAGCAGCAGCAGCAACAACCTCACAAGTAGCTCACACAAGCAGGCTGCAAGAGCTGCAAGCTCTTGTAAGTGAGGCTGTACAGCAGGTCACCCACAACTGGCATGCTATGCAACAATTGCAACAACAAGTAGGCAGGGGTGCCGCAAGCCAGCCAGCTGCAGGGGCTGTGCTGAGCCCCTGCCATGGCAGAGAGAGAGAGATCCTTACAGAGGCCACCCAATCGGGCGGGGTATTGAAGACAAGGGGAAGCAATGTCACAGAGCTGGTGATGACGACGACGGATCGAGGGGGAAACGAGGGGAAGGGGCGTAGACGACGAACGCACGCGCACGGGCAGGCTGTGGGCGAACAGACTGACTTACTGGCCGTGGGGCAGTACTCGAACAACAGCAGGTCCAGAGGTTCGGTGTTGCACGATGGGCGAGAGGAAGAAGTAGAAGAAGTGGTCTAAACAACTGGGCAGCGCCTTAAGAGCAGGCGGCGCGCCCATACAAAAGGGTGTGAAACAAAAGGGGCGCGGCATGACTGATGCCGCGGGGTCGAAGGTGACCCTGCGGGGCGCTGGAAGGTCCAGGCGCACAGTAAGAGGCGGCGCCGTCAGCATGGGCCGTGGGGGCCGCGGTCATGGCAGCTGCGAATAGGGCCGGTTTAGAAAAACACAGTAACTCATGATTGCAACGCTTCAAGCGTTCGCACTGTGACAAGCAATGACCGCTCAAACCGAGGGTAACAACCGATGAAGTTACGAAATTGCAGGGCTTGTAACCGCCCATGCCGGCACGCGAACAACCGCCAAGCACCGCCAACGTCAAAGCTGACCAGGGGCGACACCCCTGCGGGCCAGCGCGCGCCGGCTCCAGAAACACGAGGCTTCTGGGAATCGAACGCCCGCGAGCGCGTTTCTTGGTAGCTGGTGTGGGGCTTTTCCGAGCACTTCTGGGGGGGATACGCAGCAGATCGCGTCAAGCGCTTAGCACGCCAGGCAGTTGAGATTATGACCAACCCCCCAATCCCCCTGCAACTACCGCAAGCCCTGATGAGTGACGGCAGGGATCCCCCGCCTGCATTGCATGCCTCTCTTGCAGCCATGGCGCTTGAAGAGAAGGAAGCACACGCCATCGACGTCCAGCCCGTCGAAAGCTCGTGCACATTGGTCTGGACCGAGCTGACAGTGGTGAGCACTCTTGGTCCGCTTGCTGAACGCGCTGCGCTGTGCGCGAGATAGCTGCAGCCAAGCAGTAACACACTGCCTCGGCCAACCCTTGCCACGCCAGACCGCAAAAGACGCCAAGGGCAATGACAAGGTGAGCGCAAGGCAGCGTCACGCGGCCAAGGCAGCGCGTCAGTGTAACCATGAAGCACTGGCGCTGTTGAAGCACTGGCCGCACGCATCCGCCGACTTGGTATGGCGCTCTAGGTGAAGCCACGGCGCCCATCATTGCGCCTGCTGCTCTTCCGCCGCCCGCAGGACCTGCTGAAGGGCGTTCATGGCGCCATCCAGTCCAATCACCTGCTGGCCCTCATGGGCCCCAGTGGATCGGGCAAGACCACCCTCCTGGACACCCTGGCTGGCAGGCTCGCCACCAACCTCACCATGTCAGGCGAGGTGAGTAGATGGGCAGGGGAGGGGGGCTTGCAGGTCAGCTTGAAGGTCACAAACTGCCTGTTGCGAACCCTAGAATTCGGCATTCTGTCAGTGCTCCGCCTTTACTTTCGAATTCGTTGGCCGCGCACGCAATTGCTTAGCAACGCGAAGGGTGTTCAACGAACACTGTTCATACTTGTGCGAAAGGTTTTTGGGCCTGAGATTACCGTTCCTGTAGTGACCATGAGCTCAATGTTTGACGCTCCAGGTACAGCGCTGCATGCACCCATGGCCATGCATCTGCACATGCCCCCAATAGCTTCCACAATGCCTCTGCTGAATCTACTGCAGCACGCCATCAGTGGCAGCTGCTGTCACTCAGCACCATCATGCAGGACCACCGCCACATCGACAGCTGCGGCTCCATGCATGGTGCCTTCAGATGAAGTGTCAGCACCTCATGAGGCTGATCAGCATTATCCCTCTGCCCACCCCGCGTTCAGCTCCCCTCCACCTATCCCCTTGCCCTCCCAGGTGCTGGTCAATGGCCACAAGTCGCACTTGTCGTACGGCCGCTCCGCCTACGTCACGCAAGAGGAGATGATGATCGGCACGCTGACAGTCAAAGAGGCAGTACGCTACGCCGCGCTGCTGCGCCTGCCCAGCTCCATGAGCTACAAAGAAAAGGTACGGCAACGGCGCCGCATGCTATGGGTGTGGGTGGTGTGGGGATGTGGGGTGTGGGGATGACCAGTGGTCCTCAGCACGACGTTAAACTGCTAGAGAGGGCAGAAGTACCCTGAAAGAAAGAAAGAACTACGCCCGTAGGCGTGTGTTAAGGAAGGGAGTGGACTACAGGCACAAGCCTGCCACCACACCCTACCAAAGGGAAGAGACAGGAGACAACTCAAAAGCCTCCGGCCCA
>JAWZTI010001860.1:0-10942 GCA_039880955.1 Chlamydomonas urium | reverse complement strand
GCAAGGCAGCGCCGGCGGTACGGGGCATGGCACGCTGCCGCTGACGCCGCCTGCCAGCAGCGGCGAGTCGGCACACGGCAGCGACCCGAGCGGCCGCAGCGGGGGCCTCGATACGGCAAGGGTGATAGCACAGGTGTCGCAGTACAACCGCACCCGTACCGGCCAGCCGCTCACGCCGACTGCGAGCTTGGAACGCGAGGAGGTGGATGCCTTGGCGGACGCTGCATGCATTGCGCTGCAGGTCGATCAGGGTGTAGGGTTTGGCCGGGTGATCGAGCCTGTACCCAGCACATTAGGGTCTGGCGCATCGCACAGCCGGCCAGCTTTCGGCCATGGCCTGGGGCAGGGCATCTTCGGGGGCAGCGGTAGACATAGCGGCATCGACGCCAGCAGGGGCAGGGACCCGGTGTGCGACACTGCACGCAGCAATCGCGGCGCGTCCCCGGTACGTCTGTCGCCGACTGGCGTCAGGTCGCCCATCGGTTGGGGTTCACCTGCGGGTGGGGGCTCGCCCATTGGTGTACGCTCGCAGTCACCGAGAGGCAGCGCACCGGGGTCCCCGCGGTCGCCTTCAGGTACCATCTATAAAGCCACGCTGCGCGGTTCAGTAGATGGGTCGGTCGCGTCACGGGGAGGCTCGGCGACATCGGCAGCAGCGGCGCAGGTCGGGATCGGGCAAAGCGGGGGTGCGGGCGGGGCCAGGAGCGTCATTTCAGCTTCTGGGGTAACGATCATAGCAAGAGGTGGAGGGTCGAGTGTCCTGGCCACCACGGGTGTAGCGACGACAGGGGCAACTGCGGCAGGGGTCATAGCTGTGGTGGGGCCGGGAGTGGAGGCAGGGCCGAGGTCAGCATCGGGGACGGCAGGGCCGAGCAGCACGGCAGGAAGCGGCAGCTGGGATAGCGTAACCCTGGTGAAGGACACGCGGGTGCGTAATGCCAACTCGTACCGCATGATCGCCAGCGTCAACGGGGGGCCGGAGGCGGTACTGGCCGCGCTGGGTCAGGAGCAGCGGCGGCGCAGCGGGGGCGAGGCTGGGCCGGAGGTTGGGCGGGGCGGCATTGGCGCGCTGGCGGCGCTGGCGGCGGCGGCGGCGGCGGAACACTCTGCCAAGCAACAGGCTGGGACATAGCACATGCTGTGCCCGTTCGTCAAGAGTGCGCGCGGATGACCCTGCCATCACCAGCGATGGCGCTGACAGCACTTGTTTGACAAACACGAGCGCACCGGGCACAATCTGCTGCCTGGGCACTACGCTTGGTCCCAATGACCAGGCGTTGGGCTTTCCTTGCACCATGTTGTACTGCTCTTTTGAGTGGGGGTCACAAGCAAGTCATGATGAGCTAGGCGCCTGTTGTGATTTGAGGAAGGCAGCCTTAGCCTGAATGAGGCTGCAGCCCCCCCCCAACAATGACCAAGCCCTTGTTTACACGGTTGCAAGCGCTCAACTAGTTCTGCCGCTGCTTCGCTTGCACAGCGTGGCACGGCGGTAGCTCTCACTGGTTACAGAAAGCATAACTGCTTGTCCGTTGTATGAGACAAACCCATCTTTGCTTTTCTTGTGCCGTGGTCATAGATAGTGCATGTTCATTCCTCCTGATCCTTTCCCTGACTCCAGTGAGCGCTCAGGCGTGCCGCCTGGCATGCAAGAATCTGCCTTGCTGCATGGTGAGAAACCTGTAACAAACCGTTTCTTGCAGGATCGAATACATGACACAGACACAACTGCACAGCCCCATCGTCCCAAGGCCCTCAGGAGGAGGGAGAAGTGCCGCGATGGTTGCGCGAACTGAATCACGCAATGCCAAGGCGAAAGAAGATAACTCTTGAGCATGAGAACTAGCACTGTTGAGCATCAAGCAAAAACAGTGGCAGCTGCTGGCCTGCAGCTGTCCTTGCTCAGCCCAGGTTGTTGGCATTGACCATCTCCAGGCGCTTGGGCAAATACGCCTCGATGTTGGGCAGCTCTGAGACCTTTTTATGAAAGGCGATCAGGTGAGGGTACTGCAGCAGCCAGGCACGATGGGTTGGTGTAACCCATGCATTACATTCAATCAGGGTATGATTGGCGAATTGGGGATGCACGCGATCAGCTAAGGCACTGCAGGGCTGGCTGGCATCGAGTGCATTCGTGGACGGACGAGCTAACTCTGCTGCACACAGGCGCTGACCTGCTCGGCGATCTTGCTGTTGCACGCGGGGATGCGCAGGTGGATGTCCAGCAGCTCCCACAGGCACAGGTCGCCCTGAGCGGCACAGCGGCATATCCAGGCATTACCGGATGCTTTTCCGAAGCCCAACTCCAGTGCCAACGATTGCTTGGTTAGGAGGCAGCAGCAACAGCACCTCCCACGTAATGTGCAACTGTGGTGCAGTCCTCCACGGCAAGCACCCCGTTCTATCCACAACAGATCAGAAGCTTGTGATAACCCAGCGTCCCTGGTGTGATTGATGTGTTTATTATTATTCTGTTTTTTACTCACGATGGTCGGGTTGGGAGTGCCAGCCACGTACCCTGTTGCGCTCCTCTCCACAAACCTGGCCAGGAATGCCAGGTGCGCACCATTGTTCCTCTGGGGGGAAGGTTGTGCGGGAAGCGGAGTAGGCATGTCAGTTGTGTAGCAAAGGCATCGTCAACACGTTGAGGTATGGCACAGAGGGGCATGTTGGTAGGTGCTTGAGCAAAGTAAGCTGATATGGTGCCATGAGAGGGTACCACTGAGGGGTTGTAACAGACGGGAAAGCATGCAGAATCATCTGTGTGCCTTGACGAGTTCTAACCCAGACCATGAAGCGCCTGTTACTGCTTCCAAGCCTTTCTCCCATGACACCCACACCCAGCCCTGGCGCTCTTTCACGCCCACCTCGCCCATGGTGGCCTTGTCTAGGTGCAGGTGGGCATACTTGGCCTGAGCCTCTTCAGACTGCAAGGGCGTGCAGGAAGCGCAAGGGAGCAGAAGCGTGGCTCGGCGTGCAACACCGGTGAGACAAGGCGACGCTGCGAGCAAAGGCTGTTAACATCGATAACATGCCCTCGCAGCAGCTTGCGCCTTCCCTGCAGCATTCCGCTGAAAAAAAACAGGCGCTCACCCCCCCCTTCCCTCTCCCCTCTGAACAAGCCGCTACTTTCAGCAAGTCAGCATGCTGCCTCCCCTTGCTCCTCTGCCCCCTGCCTCCAGCCCCCTCACCAGCTTGTCCCTGTAGATGAGGTCAGTGTACACAGAGCGAAGCGCCTCCTCACCCGCCATCACAATGTCTGCAGGCAGCAGCAGCCACGACAGTCAGAGAGCAAGCTTGTACAACCTTGCGCTTGATTGCCACACATGCTGAGCTGCTGCCTGTGCCCGTTGGATAATGGCACAACGTAGGGTTTGCCACACCGTGTGGGCTGGTTGAAGCTTGCAAAGCTCTGAATGCATGTTGAAAGTGCTTCTAGCTCAGCAGAAAGTCAATGTTTCAAGCGATGTGATGGCCCACTTTCTCCTCAGAAATGTTGCGAGAGTTGGCCACATCATATCACAAACAAGCCCCAAGTCCCACACAACGCACACACACCAGTGGTGTACTGCTCCTTCTCGGTGCTGCCCAGCAGGCCATGCTTGCGGGCGATGTAGCGCAGGATGACGTGCGACTGCACAATGTCGTTCTCCCCGTCAACCAGCCTGTGGTAGTTGAGAGCACAACGTCACAGTGGGCAGAGCCATTGCATGACAACATCTCGTCTCATCATTCGCCCTTACTGCACTGCAAGCAGGTTGAAGGTGCACGTTCTGCACAGGGCCTGGTACACCTGTGCCACGACTCCGTGGACCCTCAGCACAGCAACATGGACAGCAACATCTCCCTCTGACCTGGGCACCTGTCCAAAGGGGAAGGCGTCCAGGTTCGTCTTCATCTGCGCCCGGTCGACACTGAGCTCCTCGTACTCAACGCCAGTATGGTGCAGCGCCAGGCGAATCACCTCGCCTCTGCCGCGCACTGGCGGGTAGAATAGCTGCGTCTTTGCCATAAGCGCTGACACCTGAGTGTCGTGTTTGATGTGGACGAGCAGTGGAGCAAAGAGCTGGAGCCATCGGTGTGAGGCCCGGATGCAGTGTGACCCGCCCAAGTGAGTGAGAGAGTGAATCTGCCTTACACAGACAAAAACCAGGCCATAAACGTGGTGTATGTGCGTGGTGACGCTGAAGAATGTGTGTCCGATTGCGGTTCACAAAAAGGTGAGGCATGTGAATACAGACAGTATGAGGTACAGACAGCATTTTGTGATGCTTGGCCATGAATCGAGGCTTGCCGCAGTGACAAGCCATGCGTTGAGGCAGCAGGCTTAGCCCAGGCTGTTGCCGTTGATCTTCTCCAGGCGGTTGGGCAGGTATGCCTTAATGTTAGGCAGCTCAGCAATCTTGGTGTAGAACGCGACAAGCTCAGGGTACTGCAGGGGCAGGTGGAGGGCCAAAGGCGTGCAGGTGTGAGATACCGCAAAGGCAGGTGCGCCTTGGCGCAATCTTGCTGTTGAAGGCAACGAGCTCAGGGTGATGCAGGGGCATGTGAGGGGCTGCAGTGGTGCAAGGACGAGGCTAAAAAAGACACCTTGGCCGCCTTGTCACCACTTGGAGCATATCCAAAATGTATCGAGGCGATTGAGCAATTCAACTGGGCCATTCAGCTGGGACAACACCTTGTGGGTATCATGCCTTGCAGACCTGCTGCTGGCGATCCCGCGTTATTGATATCATGCCTTGCAGACCTGCTGCTGGCGATCGCGCATTCTGTCCCCTGTTCCCTCTCTCACCTGCTGCTCAATCTTCGCCTTGAAATCGGGGATGCGCATGTGCAGGTCCAGGACCTCCCACAGGCACAGGTCACCCTGGGGACATGAGAGGGAGTGGAAAGGCCAGGAGGTGGGGGGGTCCGATTGGAAAAAAGGCATAACGACGAGAAGGCCGTGCGCGCTCAGGGGCGCAAAGAAGTGAGAGGCGCAGGTCAAAGAACTCCTACCAACACAGATCAATCCGATGACGCGCAGAGCAAGGATTGTTCAAGCAGCATGGCCAGCACGCGCTAGCAGCCCAAGGTGGGTACAGGAAGGCAAGGCCATTCAGAGAGGGAGTTGAAGGAGAGTGTGTGCAGCGCTGTGGGCCTCACTGCGACAGTGCACAACCGTTGACAGGGAGCAAGGTAGGCTGATGTTCAGCCCGTCCCAGGGCTGCTAGCACTGCAAAGACACCACAAACAAATCATCCCTAGGCTTCCCACGACTCCGATTCGAGTGGGTGGCAGCATGGGCGGGCTCAGCCCATATGCCTCTTCGCTGATGGCTTGCACCTGCCAGCGCCTGCTTGCACAACACTCATGTGCCTGCCACCACATCAATGTAAGCCTTCGACAAAACACTCTGCACACTGTACACCATGCTTCAAGGCACCTAAGCCTACCCACTTCAGCATTCTGAGACACTACCAAGGTACCCAAAGGTTGATCAAAGGTACGTGCCAACTGTGACTACTCACAATGGTGGGGCTGGGGGTGCCAGCAACGTAGCCAGTCGCGCTCTTGGCCACAAAGTTGGCCAGGAACCCAAAGTGGGCGCCCTTGTTCCTCTGCAGAAAAAGCGCAAGCGTGTCGAGGTGAGAGTGGCAGCGCAACAGATGCAAGGGCAAGTGATGGCCATGCAGCAGCACTCACAAGTGGAGATGCGCAATACCCAATCCAAGTTCAAACTTCAGCCCCATACATCCGTCCCCGCAACACCCACCTCTCCCATGCTGGCCTTGTCCAGGTGCATGGCCTGGTACTTGACCTTGGCCTCGTCGCTCTGCATGCAGAGGTACAGGTTTACCAAGCTGCTGAGTCACTGCTCAAGTACCTTGATTCAGTGCACCACACGCTTGTTTGCGCAAAGGGAGCGCTGCCTGAAAGCTGCCGGAATAGCAGCTGTGAGAGAGTGTTTGCATGGCAAACTTGTCAGCAGCGGTTCAGCGTCCTGGACTGATGGCAGGGATGCTCGTGCTCTGGCGCCGTGTCTGAGCAGCACTTCTTCAAACTGAATTATGCGCTTGATATCCATCCAACAGATAGAAATTGCACTCAACCCATGACTCACGAGCTGGTCACCGTAAATGAGGCCGGTATACGCCTGGCGCACAGACTCCACACCCTCCATCACCATGTCTGCGTGCACAGGGCCACGCGTGCAGGGGGGGCAGCAGGTCAGGCCAGGGGTCAGCTCGCAACAGCGGTGTGAAGGAAACCTGCCAGGAACATTTTGAAAACAGGGCAGGTGCAAAAGACAACACCCAAGTGGCTCAAGCGCTTGAAGACAAGCAATGTGCTGCGCTCCTCCTTGCTGTTCTCCATTCAACTGTGATTGCAGCCCTGCCTTGCATTGCTCCTTGCAAATGCTGTCCATTAGCCCATAAGCTGCTTCTTATGACCCTCTGTCCCCCTCTCTGAGGCATGCAATCCCCTCACGTACCAGTGATGCACTGCTCCTTCTCGGTGCTGCCCATAAGGCCGTACTTGCGACCGATGTAGCGCAGGATGGTGTTGCTCTGCGTGATGTTAACGTCGCCATCAACAAACCTGGCGCACAGGGCGGCGGGGAGGACAATGAGCAACCATACACTGCGTGCTCCCTGCTGAAACAGTCCTGCCTGAAGGAAAGGCGTGAAGGTTCTAGAAGGCTGTCGGGCGCCCTGGTCCATGTTGGCAGGGACGCCACCGCTGCATGAGGCACAATCACATCACCCTCCAGCACCAGCAATCACCGGGGACATTGGCCGAAAGGATAGATGCTCAGGTCCGACTTCATCTCGGCCCTGTCCACCATGACCTCCTGGTACTCAACGCCCACGAGCTTCAGCGCCAGGCGCATGACCTCAGCGCGGCCGCGCAGCGGAAAGTAGTGAATGACTGGTGTTGCCATTGCGATCACTCGTGCGCTGCGCCTGGAGGTGGCACCAGGTAAGGTGGCGAAGTGAGAGCGAGCGGCGCTGCACCTGGAGGTGGCGAAGGGAGAGCGAACAGTGCGGGCCAGCATGTGGACTGAATGGCTGGCCAGGTGTTGGCGGCGTTTTTAATGTACACAGCTTGGAATCACCCACACTTTGTACCGCGCGGGACTATTTACAGCTGCTGTTGATCGCGCAGGCATCAATTGGGCTCGTTTGCTAGCTGTATACCGCTCCTACCTCGCTCATCAGGGCAACCCACACGCCCGCGCAGCACATTCCGGTGGCCCTGGCACCTCGCACAATGCGTCCGCGGCGCAGCAGCAGCGCAGCGATGGCAGCAGCGTTGGCGGCAGTGCTAGCGCTCGCGACAGTGCAAGGCAAGTGAAAGTGGCGGATGATGCGTTTTCCAGCCAGGGTTTCTCTGCAGGGAAACAAGTGGCAGTGCTGCATCCGCCACCTTTCTGCTCTTGCATGAGAGCTCCGACCCATTCCCCGCCAGTTCCGACCCAAAGGGCCAGACCCTCACCCCTGCACCCCCTCCTCACCTCCCCCTATCCCTGCTGCCAGCAGGCATCACCGCTGCCCGCACCCCAGGGCTGCTTGACGTCGCGCAGATGCATCTCAGTGGCCTGCCTGGCGTCCCCACCATCCACTTTGACAGGTGAGCTGCAGCAGCACCTGCACTGCACATCTGGTGTGACCTCTGGTATCCAAGGGCAGCTGCCAGCAGATTCTACAAGCAAGGCTGATCTGCTGCTGCATCTGCTGGCAGCAGCCCTAGGGGCTAAGTTGCTGACGTGGCAGGCGCCCTTGCTGCTTGGTTGCTGCAGTGTGGAGGAGGCGCTCAAGTACAACCCGCTGCTGACGTCGCTGCACAAGGCGCTGAACGTGAGTTGGTCACTTGATGGGTCACTATTGGAAATGCCGTGCCGCTGGGTCACAGCGGTTGCAGCAGCTGCGATCGCAGCTCAGGCTCTGATTAGAATGCTTATCATAACTGGTGTGAGCTTATGGCTCAGGGTGCCAAACCTATTCCATAGTCCTTGCGTGTTTGCCACTTGTTCCTTTCTTCCCTGCATGTGCTCACTCTCCACGCACAGGCCACCGACCTGCTGCATGAGCTGAACAAGCCTGACTACAAGGCGACGGTCATTGCACCCACCAACCAGGCCTTCAAGGCCCTGCTGAGGCACCTGGACGTGACGGAGGATGAGCTGCTGCATGACGAGAAGCTGCTGACCAGGGTGAGGAGCGGGAGGCGTCATGGGGCTCTACTCAGCAGGCAAGGGGTCCCTGGCCTAGGATGTTTGGAAGGCCCTGCTGAGGCGCCTGAATGTGAAGGGGGAGGATCTGTTGCATGGCAAAGAGCTGCTTACCAGGTTGAGGGGTGTGGCGTCGTGGGGAGCTGACATTACTGACGTTGAATGAAGCCTTGACTTGAATGCTCTGAGGCTCTGCCGTTGCCTATTGTGTGACAGGTGCTGCGCTACCACGTCAACCCCACAAGTCATTTTGCCGCTGCCTCTCATGTGGCCCTCGCTTTCATGAGCACCGCTCGAGTAGAGTCCTGCCCTTGCCCTCGCGTGACAGGTGCTGAGCTACCACGTCATCCCTGACAAGTCCCTCAAGGTCGATGACATCAATGACGGAGAGGAGGAGGAGACGCTGCTGGCCAAGTACTACCTGACCTTTCACAAGGAGTGAGTGTAAGCGGGTGCTGAGGCGCTATGGGGAGGAGACTGGAAACTGGTCTGCGGGGAATGCAGGGGTAGGGTCTTCAGGGCAGGACTCTGGGATTGATTCCGGTCAAGAACTACCTGACCTTCAGAGTGAAGGGATACATGGCTATGGCAAGGTCGGGCTGGCGGGGCATGGTGGGAGGGCAGGCTTGCCCCCGAGTGAACGGCGAGGAACAGGGGGCACGAACAACGGGGGCCAGTCCAGGAGATGCTACTTTTGCCAGGCATGTATCACCGAATCTTCCCTTGTGGATCAGTGCAGGCGGCAGACCAGGCAGTACTGCTTCCATACCCTGATATGTGCCATGTTCGCCTGTATTGCCCCTGGCACCTGCCGCAGGACATACCTGTACTTCCTGACCAAGGTCACCATCACAGGCGCTGACCCTGACAAGCCTGCGACTGTGCTGGTGCCTGACATCGAGGCAGGACAGGTGAGATACTGCCACCCTGTTTGGAGTATGGAACAGGTCACCTGTATTGGCAGGTTCTGGCGTACAGAGGCAGCAACGAAGAAGGGGATGCTGGTCTGTTTTCTTTGGCAAGCACAACACAGTGTCGCTGCAGCGGCTGGCCACCCACGAGCGGGTGGTGTGCACAGCACACCTGTGAGCAGGCCTAAGCAGTGCATTTGAAATCAGAGTGCAGTGGCCCAGATCCAAGGGGCAACAGCTTGCGGGGCAGGGAAGGGAATCGCCCCCCCCTTGCCCAGTGCTCTGAATGAGCTCCTTGCTGGCTATGCCTTCCGAACTCCAACATGGCCGACCATCTGACCTGCCACACCGTGCCTTTCAGGTGGTGATGCACGTGGTCAGCGGCGTGCTGCTGCCAGAGGACGAGGAGGACTTGGAGCGCCAGCTCTGAATGTGCTGATGGGCCAATGGCCATGGGCTAGTCTGGCATAGGTGTTGACGCCAGTGGCAAGGCTTGTGTGGCAAGCATTGCTGTGGGAGCCTGCTCAGTGCTCAGGCTAACGACAATGTCAGGGGGCTGTGGATGCAGAGCCTTGCCTGGCGATGCCCTGATGAGGCGCTGGAGAGCACGGCTGGTGGCGAGGGCTGATTCCCAGGGCTTCCAACAGTGGGCTCAAAGGAGCTGTGCAATGCAAGCAGTTGCGTATGTTGGGGTGTAGGTAGGATGCTGTCATGCACTTGGTGTGCACTTGTCAATTGCTTGAGGCTCACACATTGATACTGGGCATCACCACTGTTGTTCAAGTGCAAGCTGTTGGTTTGCAAATAAAGTTTCCATTGATTGAATGGCACACTCATCCACCGCATGCAACAAAACAGTTTGCAAAAAGCTGGGGAAAGCAAGGTAGTCATCATCTGCTGCGATGTGGCACATGCAACATGTACAGTACCAGCTGGCTATGCTCCTGCCTACAAGAGGTCTGCAAAGAAGTTGGCAGCGACCTGCTTGCGCCTTGCCTGCTCCTTGCTTTCCTGCCGCCAGCGTGTCTTCTCAGCCTGAGCAGCACAGTGCACGTATGGCGGTAGATGTCTGAATCTAACGGCTGGTGCAAGACCCTTGAATATGGAAGTGGACTGCAAAGCACCACCATCACCCGCATGGCTGTCGCACTTTGCGCTGGACAGGCATCGCAGAAAGCTGCATGTTGAAACGCATAGGCAGAGGTACCTCCCGCAACAGCCACTTCAGAGCACCTCAGACCGAGCAGGACGATTGCAGGATGCCACCGCTCGTCTCCATAATGTTGCCCTGCCTCTCCAGCTACCGCCCCATTTCCATCCTTCCCCTGTAGTAGTCTTTCTCCATTCCGTTTCCAGGGCCCAATTTGCCACCTTCACTGTAACCTCCTGCATCGTTGCTGCCACCAGCATCACCAGCTTCCCTTGCCCCGTCCCCCTTCCCCCGTCTCCTTGCTCCCAATGGCAGCCCCTGCTCACCTTCTTCCGCTTCTTCTTCTGGGGCCCGTCGCTGTCGTCACTGTCTCCCGCATCGCTGTCCGCATCATCACTCTCGTCCTCCTGCTGCTGCTGCTGCTGCTGCAGCTTGGCTGACAGCTTCTTCCTACCACTGGCCCCTGCAGCTGCATGCAGCCCCCTGCCGCTGACCCCCGTCTCCTCATCTGCCCCGCCACCCGTCTTCCCGCCTCCTTGTTTCCCTATCTGGTGCTGCTGCTGCTCCTGTTGCCCCTGTCGCTGCTGCTGCTTGCCAGGCTTGGTATTGGATTGTAACGCTGTAACCACTGCTGCATCATCAGATCCGGACTCAGACTCACCCCTGCTC
>JAWZTI010001854.1:0-10968 GCA_039880955.1 Chlamydomonas urium | reverse complement strand
CGGCGCGGCGGCAGCGCCGACACCCGGCGGCTGCTCACCGTACCAGCTGTCGGCTTGGCGCTGCGCTCACCCCGTCGAGAAGGCGGAGAGGGACGCGCCTCACCCCGTGATCGACTGGCTGTCACCTTTGATGGACGCCACGCTGGAGGCTGAGCACCTGCTGCTGATCCTGCCTCCTGCCCTGGACGCACCCGCGGATCGCCAGGACCGTGCGTCAGGCACAGGTGCAGTTGAGAGGGCGCTGGTCGCGGCGGTGGTGCGGGCGCAGCACTGGCGCTCGGCGCTGTGGCGCCACATCCACGGCTCCCTTGGGGGCAGCGCCGCCACTCCAAACGCCTTGGCAGCTGGTGTGTCAGTGGTTGGATTGGTGACTGAGGTTGATGAGGAGGTAGTGGCATGGACGTGGAGGCGCCTGGACAAGGCGCTAAAGGCGCTGCACTTCGCCGCCGACGCCTACCTTGCGCTTGCTGCAGCCCAGGCCTCGGGCTCAGCAGCAGCACCATCATCATCATCAGCAGCAGCAGCAGCTGATGGAGTTGCTGCCCAGGTGGGAGCAGCAGCGGGCGCTCAGGCACCTGTGACCCTGGGCCTGGAGCAGGTTGAGGTTGAGGCGCTGCAGCGGTGCCTGGAGCGGCTGGCGCACGTGCGCCAGGGTGTGTGCGAGGCGCTGGGCATGGACCAGCAGCCCGACAAGCCGCTGCTGTGGCGACACGGCGGCCGCCCGCTGCTGCCCCGCTCGATGGCGCTGCTGAGAACTGCGCTCAAGCTGCGCGCGCTGGCGGACGCGCTTGGCCCCGGCGCCGCCTCCCCCGCCACACTAGGGTTATCGGGGTTCGCTCCTGGCGCTGCTGGCGTCGCGGGGGGATCGGGTGGCATGCCTGTCGTGCACAGGCTGGAGCAAGCGGGTGTTGCGGGCCTGGGGCAGATGGTGCTGCAGCTGGCGGAGGAGGTATCGGCCAGTGAGGCAGCCGGCAGCGGCAGCGGCGCCGCCGCTCGGGAGCAGCTGCAGGCGGCGGTGCTGTGGTCGCTTCGCAGCGACTTTGGGCTGCGGCGGTCGCTGACGCAGGGCTTGGCGCTGCTGAGCGTTCTGCTGGACGGAGCTGAAGAGGCCGCCTTCCACGGCGCGACACATCAGCCTCAGGGAACAGGGTCGGCGGGCCTGGGGAATCAACAGTCCGGGTCGAAGGGACCGAGGGAGGCGGGCCAGGGGAAACGAAGCGACGGCGCGAGCGGGCAGGGCGCGGAGGAGGCTGCACGGCACAGGCAGCAGCAGCGGGAGCAGCGGGAGCAGCGGGAGCAGCGGGAGCAGGCGGTGCGGCTGGGTCTGAAGCTGGCGGATGACCTGCTAGTCGAGGTCGCGAAACGCGCCACCCAAGCGGCTCACGCCTGTGCTGACATGATGCGCCTGCAGCCCCCGGCGGCGGGTGACGGCAGCGGTGTCATCGGCCTCAATGGCGAGCCGTCCGCATGGCTGCTGGCGCTGCACCAGGCACCTGGAAATGGCGGCAGCAATGGCGGGAGTGGCGGGAACAGCGCCCCCGGCGCGGGGGCTGCCGGGGCGGGGGCGACTGGGAGTGGTGCCTCCGGGGCGGCGGGAATGGCGGCGGGGGATGTGCCTGCGGGCACAACGCTGCTGCCTCCTCGCCTGATGGTCAGCCCCAGCTGCCGTGCGCTGCAGCAGGGCCTCATGGCGCTCATTGTGAGCACATGTTATATGCGGCATGCGTACAGATGCAAGCATGCTCCCCTCAAGCATCCAATATGCCTTGGTTTGAACGGCTGGGTTGTTTGTGCATTTCAACTTGGCCTATTTGCACCTGCTTGGCTCGTAGCCTCTTGGCCTCTCTGTATTCTGACCTCACGCCGCCTGCAACTCCTGCCGATGCCAACCCCTTGCAGGACCAGAACAGCCTGGGCGGCCAGGCGCACCTACTGGCCCGCTGCACTGCAGCCGTGATGGCACTCACCTACCCGCCTGCCTCACACCTCCCACACGCCCCACACCTGGGCCGCATTGCTGACCTGGCGGCGGCGGTCCGTCGGCAGTTGGAAGCGGTTGGCCAGGGTGCTGGCGAGGGGGCGGTTGGCTCAGGGGGGCGCAGCTCGCTGGACAGCGTGCCCCTGCTGCAGCTGGGCTGGGAGCTGGACCAGCTGGTCGGCCCAGGCGCAGGCGACGTCAGCAACAACCTGGCTGTTGCTGCAACAGCCGGCGCAACGGGCTGCAACAACGACGCCGGTGGCCTGGTGGTGGCTGCGGGGGGTGACTCCAGGCAGGCACTGCTACTGACGGCAGCTGCTAGCCGGCTTCCTCACCTGCAGGCCGCGCTGCATGAGCTGTGGCTGAGGTGGCACGTGGCGGTGTGGGAGGTTCCCGACCCCCGAGGCGTCACAGGGGCGGTGGTGGGAGCGATGGGTGCGATGGCGGGGACGTGGACAGAAGCGATGTCGGCACCGCCCGTTCGACTGTACCTGGTGAGATGGCTGCGTGCCGTCTGCTGTTTGTTGTCTTGCCACCATTCATCCTGAAAGGAATTTAATTGCTGCAAGGCCTTGTCATGCATGTGCGCTGAGCTATTGTGTTTGTGCAGACTTGCAAGGCGTGGGGCTATTGCCTCCAACCTGCGCCCCTCGCGTCCATACGCCCACTTGGCTTGATGTGCAACGCAGGCGACCACGTCGCAGATGGCCGCTCCACTGCTGCTCGGCGTCCCCTGCCTGGTGCAGACCAAGCCGCTGCGCCTCATGCAACTGCGACTCGTCACCCGCCACCTGCAACAGCACGCGACAGCCCTTGCAACAGCCGCAACAGCCAGCGGCGCAGCCGGCGCAACAGCATCGGCTGCAGGGTCCGCGGGCGTTGCCACGACCTGTGGTCAGGCAGGGCTGCTGGTGCAGCTGCTGCTGGCGCACCTGCCAAGTGTGGGTCACACGCAGGAAGCTGCCGAGCAGCTGCTGTCGCTGTGCGGCGAGCTGCTGCAGCTCAGCCAGGCGGCAGCGGCCGCCGCCACCGGTGGCGCCACGTCAGCAACCTCCACCGCATCCACAACTAACCCTGGAAGTGTGACAAGTGGCGGGGCGCAACACGGCCAGGGGCAGAGGGCTCAGCGCTGGTGCGCAGCTCTGGAGGCGGCGCTCTCACACAGCACGCACGCGGCGCTACGCGAGCAGGTGCAGCCGCTGCTGTTGCCCTGCGCGTCCACACTCATTCACACCCTGGAGCGTCAGCTGCCCAAAGCCTCTGGCGACAGCGCCACAGCCCCTTCAACCGCGCCCCTGCGCCCATCAGAGCTGTTGGGTCCTCATGGTCGTGTGTGGTTGCTGCTTGGTTCACTGCGGCTGCAACTGGCTGCACCCCCCAGGGGTGTGGACCCTGCCGGCAAGTACTTGCTGCAGGCACGCCATCTCCAAAAGCACATGGCTGAGGTGAGGAGGAGGCTGGGGCTTGTTGGTCCTATGTTGCCTTGACTATGACTTGACTTGTGCGCACGTGTGGTTGACTGTGTTCATTGTAAAGGCACTTGGCAGGCATGTGATGCATCACGAGCAATGCCGAGCGGGAAGCTGGTTGTGCTTGCACCGTCAAGCACAGCCCTTTTCTCACAGCCCTTTTCTCACAGCCCTTTTCTCACAGCCCTTTTCTCACAACACTCAAATCAACCACTGCGTTCCGCAGGGCACCGATGTGGAGGTGGCCGTGCGGCAGGCGCTTGCGCTGCTGCCTGGCGGTCCCGACGAGAGCACACAGCTGCGCCTGCTATCCTCCAACCGCAGCCGCGCCGAGGACGCGCTGCGCAAGGCTGGGGACAAGGTAGTGCCTCGCCCCCGTCCCTCGCAGTATGCTGCGCTGGCGGCGGAGGTCTCCGGGTTCCTGGCGGGGGTTGGCAGCCAGCAACGGCTTCTGGCGCTGCTGGACGCCCTGTCCCACCACCTGGCAACGCTGGAAAACACTGCCAGCGTGGTGGCGGGGGTGGTTGGAGGAGCGGCAGGGGCAGGGGCTGCGCTGGCGGCTGCGCTGCAGGAGGCCGCGGTGTGGCAGTCCAACGCGCGCTCCTGGTGCGCCCGCCTGTTGCAGCGGTACTGCCTGTACCTGGACATTGTACAGCCGGTGCAGCTGGCGGTACAGGAGGCCTGCCACGGCCTCGCGCTGCTCAGCGCCGCAGCCGCCCTGTCCTCGGCCTCCGCCTCTGCATCCCAGTCCCCAGGGTCAAGCAACGGCCTGGCAGCAGATCAGCAGAAGCAGGCGCTGCAGGCGGCGGCTGCACTGCTCTCCTTCCCGCTGCACCTTCCTTTCAGCTTCCCCTCACCCGCATCGTCAGCCGACGCGACCGCTGCGAGCACCCGCACGCTGCGCATTCCAGCAGCAGCACTGGGAGACGCGTCGAGCGTGGCTCTGCTGCAGGGCCTCGCGTCCGCCGCTGCCCTGGCCTCCACACCTTCACACCTGGAGTCAGTTCATCGGGACAGGGTGTCGGACCTGGCTGGCTACAACGCAAAGCTCAGCACCCTACGAGTCGCCCTGCACGCAGCATGCCGCCAGGCTTTGCTGTCCAGCAGCACACTATCACCCAACGCCACCCCTTCCCTCGCCATTCACGCGGATGGGAAGGGTGCTGGTGTGGAGGGTGTGGGGCAGCTGCCTGTGATGGGGCAGCTGGAGGGCGTGTGGAGCGCACTGCATGAGGCGTGGCTGCAGCTCAAGGAGTTTGAGGCGAGCAAGGTTGAGGAGGAGGGGTCCCTGTTCAAGATCAAGAAGGTTGACATCAAGAGCCAGGAGGTGGGTCGAAAGCAAGACCAGGGGAGGGGAGGTTGCTGAGGAAAGGGGCGTGCGCTGTGCATACACATACATAGGTGTTCATGGATGCCTTGTGTGAGTAGGTCTGCGTTGATACAATCGTCCCGTGGGGCATTATGCAGAGCAAAGCTCAGATGGCTGTAAGAGATTTATCCTGACAACTACACTCAATCAGGATCAACCGTGTATTCTTTAACCCTGCATCTGTTGTCGGGTAACAGGAGGAGGACGAGGAGGACTTCCAGAAGCGCAACCCTGATGTGTGGGAGGCGTTTCAAGATCTGGTTCCCGATGATCCCAACGGCCCACCTGATCCCGTGGACCCTTCCGACAAGACAAAGGGCAAGGGCAAGGACAAGGGGGGCCCAGGGGCAGGAAGGGCGGGGGCGGGGAGCAAGGAGGCAGGGGAGGAGGAGGGCATCGCGTCAGAGGCACAGGCCAAGAGTGCAGCTGCCAAGCAGCTGCTGGAGGGGCAGCTGCTGGCGGAGCTAGTCGGCAGCCACATGGCGGTTATGGCGACCGCTGCCGCAGCGTCAGCTGCTGGCTCGCCCGTTTCTGCCTCGCCCCAGCCCCTGTCGCGCTCAGCCGAGGTGTGGCTGTCTCCGGGGTCGCTCGTTGAGTCATTCCGGCTGTCGTACGACCTCGGCGCGCAGCTGCTGGGTTGGCTAGGGGGTGCCCTGGACGGCGGCCTGGATACTGCCGCCCTTACGGGGCACCTGATGAGGGCGTGCATGGAGTGCCAGACGCTGGGGCGGGCGCCGGCCGCAACTGCGGCGGATGCGGCAGCCGGCGGCGGCCCCAGGGGCGGGGGTCCGCGTGGGCGCAAGGCTGCCAGTGTGGGGGCCAGCGCCTCCACCTGGCTCGCGTCGGGCGCGATCCTGTCGCTCGACAACGGCGGCGGCAACGGCGGTGACGGCGACCCGACGCCAACCCCTGACGCCGGCTCGGCGGCGCCGAGCGGCGTCGACATCAACGGTCCGTGCGTGGAGGAGGTGTGCCTGCTGCAGGCGCCGATTGCAACTGTGGCCGACAGGCTGAGGGCGTTGCTGGGAGAGTTCCCTGAGCACCCTGTGCTGGTGTCGCTGGCCGCTATCTGTGCGCGCTGCCTGTCGCTGCCGGTGACGTGCACGCTCAAGACCGCGCTGACGGGCCTGGAGCTGCTGCTCAACAGGGCACAGGTGAGAAGAGCCATGACCGGCCTTAGCGGCATGATGTAGCATGAGGATAAGCCTTGACTTGCCTGGGTATAGCCATGACTTGCCTGGGTATTATGGATTATAAGGTTGTACAGCTTTAGCGTTTTTTTGCTTGAAAGCGATACGCAGTGAAGCATCAAACAGAAGCAGAATACTGGACTTCTCCTTGTCGTGTTGGTTCTCATGGCGCGTGCATGGGCACCAACTCTGCTGCCTGCTGCCGCTGCTTTCACACAGGTGTGGGAGGAGACGGCGGCCAAGTACGTGTCTCTTGCAGCAGAGCTGCACGCTGTGGCTGCCCTGGCCATGCGCTGGAGGCAGCTGGAGCTGGCCAGCTGGAGGACCACGCTCATGCAGGTGTGCATTGATGGGGTCGCTGTGTTGCGGCGAGGGAGGGAGGGGCATGGCCAGTTGCACCTGAGGGGCCATGCCTTGTCAGGCAGGCTATCAAGCGCCGTTGCGCAGGCAGCATCAGGCAGCATCTAGCTGTGGGCCGTTGAGTTGAGACTTGTGCTGCAGGGTGGAGTAAAGACTTTTTGCTGTGGCCCCTCTGATGTGTTGGCTTGCTGCTGGCCCTGCTTGCCCCGAAGGCGGTGCGCAACCACGTCGCCGGCGCGCGCCGCAGCTGGTTCCACCTGTATGGCCTCCTGGTGCTGGGCAACAGCGTTGATCAAGCCCTGCAGCAGCAGCAAGAGAGGGAGGCGGACGAGGCGCAGGAACAGGAACAGGGGCAGCAGCGGGAGCAGGAGCGGCGCTACCGGCACGTCGTGTCGGCGCTTGAGGCGTTCGTGCAGACCTCGACTGTCGGCGAGTACGAGGCAAGGCTGCAGCTGCTCGGCAGCTTCCGCGTGCACCTCACGCTGGTCGCCGGCACTGCCGCATCCGCCGCCGCCCTTCCTCCACGCCTGGCCGCCGACATTGCTGCTGCGCTCGCCAACACGCAGCGCTACTACGCTCAGTTCGTGCCAGCCGTGCGGTCGGCTATCGAGGCAGGTCTGACGCCCCTGGAGAAGGACCTGCAGGGCTTTGTGGCCCTGGCAAAGTGGGAGGACCGCGGCTTCTATGCCCTCAAGGCGTCGGCCGAGAAGGCGCAGCGCTACCTTCACAGGTGAGCACCCCGCGACCCCCTCGGTAGCTTTCATGGCCCTGATCCCCTGACACGTCGTCGCCTACTGGCGCCTGCTCTCTGGATCCTGACGGGGACCACTACCTGTCACGTCACCTCTACTTGTCATGACTGCGCGCGCTTGACACTGTGCTCACTCTGTGCCTGCACCGTTGCACCTGCCTGCGCTCGCATGCAGGCTGCGTCGCCGAGCGGAGGACGCACTGAAGCAGCCGGCCGCCGGCGTCCTTGCCCAGGCCACCCAGGCCATGGGTGTGCAGGAGATGGCTGCTGCTGCTGCTGCTGTGACAGCAGCCGAGGCGGCCAAGGTGGCCGCTGCTGCTGCCGCTGCAGGGGCAGGGGCGGATGGCGTCCAACCCACCAAGCCTAAGAAGCCATCTGCAAAGAGGGGGCTTGGCAAGGCTGGTAGGAAGGGCGCTGCCGGTGGGCAGGCTGGGGGCGATGAAGAGGAGGAGCCTGGTGGGGCATATGCCGGTCTGGATGTGGCGGAGGTGATGGGAGGGGGCGAGCAAGGGGAGGCTGTGGCGACTGATCTGGAGGTTGCTGGTGGCGAGATGGACCGTGGAGCCTGGGGACAGCTGTGCAGCGCTATGGCCGCGCAGGTGGCGGAGCGCTGCGCTGCCGCTGCTTCCATGGAGGCGGCAGTCGCTGCAGCTGCGGCGGCACCGCTGCCGCCAGCGGAGGTGGCGGGGGCGGGCAAGGGCAAGAAGCGGGCCAGGAAGGGCGCAAAGGCTGCTGACACGGCAGCGGCAGCAGCAGCAGCAGCAGCAGCGGCGTCTGCGGAACAGGCGCCAGGCTACAGTGTCCGGCTGCCGCAGCTAACGGCGCAGCTGGGGCGTGTGCTGGGCTCCGCCCTGGAGGCTGCAGCTGCAGCCCCCACCGCAGGTGCAGCCTCCACCATTGCCGCTGCCCCAGCTGACAACCCGGCGGGCGCGTCAGCGCCAGATGCTGCCGGTGAGACCGAGGAGCAAGCGGAGGAGCAGGCGCCGCTGCCGCTGTACGCGGCGGTGGACGACGTCGCCGTGTCCGCCGCCATTCGGTCGTCTGAGCTCAAGGCGGACACGTCCAAGGGCGCGAAGCTGCGTAAGCGCAAGGCCCTGACCGACCTGCTGGAGGCTCTGAGGGGCCTGGGGCTGGCCACGGCGGCGTCCGCGGTCCCGAGGGACCAGCGCGATGTCGCTGCGTGGTTCAAGCAGGCGCCGCCAGCGCTGGGCTCCCTGCTGCAGCAGCAGGGAGGGAAGGCGGCGGCGGCGGGGGCGGTCCCACCGGCGGGGGGCACAGCGACGGGGGCATCGGTGCCTGGGGAGGCGCTGGCAGCAGGGAGGCGGCTGTGGGGCCGCTCGCAGCGCTACTACTTCCGCTCGCTGGCGCGCCTGCAGAAGCTGCAGCTCGCCGCTCGGGCGCCGCATCCCGACGTCAGCCCTGGCGAGGCCACCGCCGCCCTGCGCATGTGCGAGCATGCTCTGTTCTTGGCGCGCAGGCAGCGCGCCGGTCTGGGCAGCGTCGCGGAGCTGCATGGGCAGCTGCTGCAGCTGGCCGGATGGATGGATGGCCTTTCGCTCCAGGGGGGGCAATCACCCGCAACCGCTTTGGCAGGCCTGGGGGCGGGGAGCGGTGTCGCGGCGGGTGCTGGCGAGGCGGTGGGGAAGGGGCCGGGAAAGAGTGGTGTCGCCGGGCAGGTGCGGGTGCCTCCCCAGGCCACAGCGCGGCTCTGGATGGCACGGCAGCAGGAGTCGCTGCAGCGCCTGACGCTGCTGCTGAGTCAGCAGGCAGCGCTGCTGCGGGCCGTCGCCACGGCGGGGGCAGCGCCTGGGGCGCCCCAGCGTACAGCTCAGGCCCTGGCGCCAAAGTGTGGGGCGTGGGCCGCTGCGGTGGCCGGCCTCAGGGCCCGCCTGGATGCCGAGGCCCTGCGCTGCTGCCTGCAGGGCAAGGGGGTGGATGTAGGCGTCCACACCTCGTCGGCCGCGACCGTCTGGGTGCCGGCAGCTGCTTGGCAGCTTCTGGCCGACAACTACGCCGCCCTGAGTGCGATCCACGGCGAGGCGCTGGCCGCCTCATCGCCAAACTCTGCTGCGCCTGGCATGGACCAGGTGCTCGCAGAGCTGCAGGGCGTCGCAGCAGACGCGCTGGCCTATGAGGCTGAGAGCGCGTCTGCCACAGGGCTGTCCCTGCAGGTTGGCCTCGCCCCCAGCGGCGCATCGGGTGCAGTACAGCATGTGGCCCAGAGGCCTGCTGCAGGGGTTGCTGAGTCAGCGGAGGGTGGTGCACTGCTGGATCGCCTGGAGGGCACCGTCAAGTCGGTGCTGCTGTGGGCGCAGGGCGTGGCCTCAGCCGCAGGCGGCCCTACACAACCTGCAGGGGCAGGGGCAGAGGGCGACGCAGCAGGGGCGGGTCGCAGCGGCAGTTCCAGTGGCAGCGACGACACCCTGCCCGCCTGGAGCGAGCGCTGGGTGAAGGGTGCGGGTATCGGGAGGCTGGAGGAAGTGGCGGCTGCTGCTTCAGCATGCTTGCGGCACGTGGCAGGAGCCACCACCACCAACGCCACTCCCAGCGCCGCCCCTGCAGGAGGCGTGCCGACATCAGGCACCCTCGGGCCAGCGGCTATGCCGTCGCCGGCCGCAGTTGCGCGGCTGTCAGCGCTGGCGCCGGCGCTGCGCCTGGTTGCCGCCGCGCTGCAGCACTGGAGCCTGCGCTGCCTGTCCCTGCACAAATCGCTGCTCAAGCTGTCCTACATCTGCACCTCGGTCTTTGCCACGCTTTGCGCCGAGGGCTACTGCATGCCTCAGGGCGAGGGCGCTGAGGGCGAGGGGCAGGATGATGCGAAGGGCGAGTGGAAGGAGACGCAGGGTACCGGCCTAGGGGATGGAGACACCAAGGGGGCGAAGGACATCAGTGACCAGCTGCGTGATGAAGATCAGCTGCTTGGGGCGAAGCAGAAGGACCAGCAGCAGCCCGAGCAGCCGGAGCAGCAGCAGCAGGAGGGGCAGGATGATGACACCAAGGTGTGTTGCGTGCGATTCCCTCTGCCTCTTCCTCGGCACTGCTCTTGTTGCAATGCATCTTTGCCCCTGACAGCCGTCATACTCCGGCTGGGTGTTGATGTCCTGTGAGACCCCCACCTGAACTCTCTTGAAAGTCCTAGCTGAGTCCCTGCTTGCGTTGTATTTGTGTTGCTTAAGGTTCGACTCGTATGCCTCCTCAAGTGCTCACACAGACCGCCCTGTTCTTTTGCCATGCTGCTGCTGCCACAGGGTGTTGAGATGGAGGATGACTTTGATGGCGAGCTGCAAGACATTGACGCACCGCGTCAAGATGGGCAGGATGATTTGTCTGAGGACCAGGAGGGAGACGACGAGCGGATTGAGCAGCAGATGGGGCAGGACCTGGGGGACAACCAGGAGGTGAGGGGGGTCAGGCGGTGGTCTGAAGCCCTGCAGTCAGCCCACGCCTCTCCGCAGCAACATGCAAAGTCTTGTGTAGGATCCGCTTGCATACGACTGGTTGCGTTTGCCTGCCATGATTTTGACACAGCACTGGTTCTGAGTGCTTATCTCCTGCTGCTTGCATCACGCACTCCTGTGTGCAGGAGGTTGACGAGCGCATGTGGGGCGCTGAGGACAAGGAGGACCCCCGCAGTAAGGGGGATACCAGCGTGGACAGGGACAACACGCTGCAGGTGGATGACAAGAAGGACCTGGAGTATGGGGCTGGCGGGCAGGAGGAGGAGGAGGGCAAGGACAAGGGCAAGGAGGAGGGCGGCGAAAAGGATAAGAAGCAGAAGGAGTCGGGGGCGAAGCAGGACCAGCAGGAGGGGCCGGAGCAGGAGGAGATGGGCGAGGAGGGCGAGGAGGAGG
>JAWZTI010001853.1:0-10975 GCA_039880955.1 Chlamydomonas urium | reverse complement strand
TGGCCCTCACCGTGACCCCCCACACAGTGGCCCTCACTGTGTAACGCATTGTGACCAACGCACAAAGTGCCCCTCACTCACGTCGTCTTGAACGCCAGCTTCTCACTCTCGTCCGTGGGAGGCTGCTGCAGGCGCATGAGCAGCTGGTCCCAGTAAAACGTCTTGCGCGCCACCTGGCCCTCCAACTGCATACAGTCAATAGGCGTGAAGCTTGGTGCATGTTTCCCGAACCCGCTCTGGCTCGGTTGCTAAGGCAGTAGGTGTGCAGGATATGCGGAACATGATTCTGCAGTTCACCTGCAGGAGGTGAATGGGGGCTCTGAATGGGGCATGGGCGCTTTGCTTGAAGGGTGCTTGAGTACTCCGTAAATACTACTCAATGTGAATACCCAGGTGCTTGACCTTCTGTACCAACTGCACCTGGCCTTGCTGCTTCTACCCAGCCCTCATTTGCCTGGGCCTGGCCCTGCTATTCACCCCAGCTGTTATACCCTCAGGCTCGACGACCTGCACCCTGCCTGCGACGCAAACCTGCCCCCTCCATCGACTGAACCGACATGCCGCTTGAGTGAATGGCTGCCAGTGGCTTCTGTCACTCTCTTGCTCAGGAGGTCACACTGGAGTTGCACACCTGTCCCTGCAGCCCACCTGGATGAGGTCGCGCAGGTGCAGCGCCTGTACATCTGACATGGCAGCCAGGATCTTGACACAGGTAGGCAGCAGTGAGTGCCTGGTCTGCCTGCTGCCGCCATGCTCGCCAGCGCCGGCAATGCCACATGCCAGGGTGCATGCCAGCAGCAGGTGCAGCAGCGGCGCTATGGGCTGAGCCCGGGTGTACATGGTGGTGGGCAGGCAGGTGGGAACCACTGTGGTTTCAGGTTTCAAGGTGTAGAAGGCGTTCTGTCACCTGGCTGTTCATTCATAGGTGGAGTGTGGCGCCACACTGGTTTGGGGCTGCAACTGCTTAACGAAATCGTGGCCGCTAGCCGCTCAGAAACAAGCGCATGCATGTCGCAGCAACCTGAACGACCACGGCAACCACATCGCATGCTCAATTCAGCCCTTGCAACACAGCAACATTGTACGCATTCTCCACCCACCTGATAATCCACAGCAGCTCCCTTGCGGTGTGCTGACAGCGTCCCCGGCATGGCCAAAGGTGCGACGCACGCTTAGGAGGCGGTGCAGGGCAGCTCATTCCGACACCGCCGCCCCGTCAATGAGCGCAACTCGTGCGAATTGCCACCGCAGGCAAGGGCAAGCCCGCCTACGGCTCCCGCAAGGCCAGCGCCGCAGACCTGTCTGCTTTTGACGACGACGCCAGCATGGGCACGGGCACAGCGCGCTCAGAGATGGACTCAGACCTGGAAAGCAGCGCCTATGATGACTGCATTGACATGCTGCTCGAGAAGAGGTGCGTTGCCTGACAGGTGGAGCAGTGCACAGGTTTTGCGTTGCTGGCTGCGTTTGATGGGGCCGCTTGGCGTGACCTGCCAGCTCCGCATGCTTGCATGGGCCGCAGGGGCGCCACTCGTGTCAGGGCGCTGGAGGACCTCATCGCATTCATGAAGTCCGACGTCAGGAGCGAGGAGTCGCAGAAGCAGTGAGGTCGCGCCACGGCAGCCTCATGCAGCAACTAGGGTTGCAACACACACGCCCCCAGCTCTTCAGATGACGTGTGTGTTGCATAGCCTTCTTGGGTGTGAGCAGAATACTGCCGCTGCTGCTGCGCAGCTTGCCATCGCAGCAGCAGCTCTTACCTCCTACACCTGCCCCTGCCCTTGCCTGTGTGCAGCTGCTTGACACTGATTCGCTGCTGCCTGGCAAGCCTGCGCAAGGGCAGTGCCCGGGAGAGGGAGCTCGCGGCCATTGCCTTGGGCCTCCACATCCTGTCCCTACCAGAGACCAGCGAAAGGTAGAGCACCACCAGGGCGTTGCGCATAGGGTTAGGCTACTGGGACAGGCAGGGGTTCAGGCTTGGCGGCTGTGCTTCTCTTCACATCATGGGCATATGCCCAAGCAGGCTGCTGCTCTAGCGTCTCATGTCAACCGCTCTGTGCAACCACCTCGTTCATCTGCATCACAGTGCGCAGCCCGATGCACCCGCATCCCTCCCCGCTTTCCACCCCACCACAGCCTGTCCCACCTGCCCTCTTGCCCACACTCACCTCTCCCTTACGAACCCCACCTGGCCCTTTGCAAATGCTCGTCGCAGCTTGTTTGAAGAGGTGCAGCCTGAGCTTGATCGTGCAGCGGGCGATGGCCCAGCTGAGGTGCGCAGCGCCGCAATTGAGATGCTGGCGCTCACTTGCTACGTGCTGTCAGAGGACGATGATATCACGCATTCAGTCATGGACCGCCTGCAGCAGCTCTGGACGAAGGGTGAGACCAAGGTCGACGGCGAGGGGTCGTTGGGGTGCTTGGAAGCAGCCAACGCGGCAATGCGGAAGGCAGGAGTGGAGCACACCGTTACGCACTCGGTCATGCATAGTCTGCAGCAGCTGAAACCAGGGGCGGGGAGCTGCTGCAGTGTGTGGGAACAGCCAACACGTCATTGTGTTGAATGGGGAGGGCTTGAGAGGAGGGGAAGAGGGGGCACCGTGTTGCTATGGGCAGACATACACTCGCCCCTTTCCACTCCCCGCTGCTCCCCAACCCACAGTCGTGGCAGGCCCTTGCGTTGCTGGATCTCACGGCTGAATGCTGCTACTTATATCGCTGCCGAGCGTGATACACAACATGCACTCACCCCCATGTGCTCCCCCTCCCTCCCTGCAGGCGAGGCGGGCCCACGCGCTGCCGCGCTACGCGGCTGGACCCTCCTCTTCACCTCCCTGTCAAGCGTGCTGTCCACGCCCGAGGTGGAGGGCGCGCTGCAGCAGATGGCGACACTCATTGCCGACAAGTCCGTTGACGTGCGCAGCGCAGCAGGCGGCGTTGTGGCGGCGCTGTGTGGCGCCTACAAGTTCCTGCAGCCGGGGGCTGGCGGTGGCGGCGGCGGGTATGACTATGATCTTGACTGCGATGATGATGAGGTGGGTGTTGAGCGTCGGGGCAAGTGCCTGGTGGGGCTGGCGGGTATGATTTATATCACGAGTATGCTGATGATGAGGTGGGTGTTGGTTTGGGCCCAAGTGCCCGGTGCGGCTGCGGTGGCGGTGGCAACGGGTTGGTGACGTCTTGCAATTGGACGATCCAACACATTCCGGCTTTTTCGTAACTGTTGGTTTGCACCGCCACCCACCGCACAGGACTCTCAAGTGTCTTCCAGTGATGTTGTGGACCTGGACGGGCTGGTGGGGCGCATGCGGGACCTCGCCACACACAACCGACACGACACGCTGCGCTCGTCCAAGCGGGACAAGGCGGCGCTGAAAACGACGTTCAGGGGCATTCTTGAGACGGTTGAGGAGGGGTCGGTGCGGCCGGAGAAGGTGAGGGGCAATGGCGGCGTCAGGGTGAGGGGCAGGTGGTGAGGGAAGGATACGGCGGCGCTGAAAATGGCTTTCAGGGGCACTCTCGAGATGGTGCAGGAGGGGTGGGTACGGCCGGAGAGAGGTGACAGTGACTGCGGAAAGAGGCAGCGTTGGAGTCAGGGGCTTGTGGTGAGAAGGCGGCGCTGAAAATGGCTTTCAGGGGCACTCTCAAGATGGTGCAGGAGGGATTGGTATAGTCAGATAAGGCGAGGGGGATTGGCTGAAGGAAGAGAGGCGTTGTGGTAGCCGGCAGTGGTGAAGTGTAAGCTCAAGTGAAACCCCCATGTGTCAGTCTACCTTGCCCCCTCCCCCCCCCAAAGTATCTTTCCCGTGCTTGCTCCCTTGCCTGTCCACAGATCAAGCTGAGGCACAGCGATGTGCTGACCGTTGACACGCTGGCCGGCAAGGTCGCGCTGGATTCCCTCAAGCGCCTGCTAGGCAGCGGCCTGCAGGCGCACCTGCAGTCCAACCCGCTGCTGCACTGCATCTTCGGGTACAGCCCGTCGACCGAGGCGCCCGCGCGGTTAAGCTACCTGGAGAAGCGGCACTACCGCTCGCCCAGCAGCGTGCTGTCCAAGGGCAAGACGGCGGAGCGCAAGCACGACCGCCATTACAAGTCGATGCGCCAGGTGCACGTGCACGAGGAGTACTGAGCAGGGCACTGGCTGCGTCGCCGCATGAGCTTGATGCCACGAGCGTGCGCGTGAGGGCGTCAACTGCAAGCCGCGTGCGTGCAGGGGCAGGCTGAGGGGCTGCCGTCAGTAACCCCTCGTCGCCCTTAGAAGCAGCATCGCAACTTTCCTGGCAGCGTTCAGGGCCCGGTGCCATCTGCAAACTGCCACTGGCGGTGGCGCGCTTGCAAGCCGAATGATTGATGGGGTGGCGACGGGGTGGTTGCAAAGTTGACAGCGGCGGTTGCGTGCACAGCTGTCGGTGCGCAGTGTGCTCGGTGCTGGCAGCCGCGCAGTTGTGAGTTCTGGCTCTGCATTCTGACATGGTGGATTCATTCCATCGCTCAGCAGCAGCGGTAGCAGTCAGTGCCCAGCTTGTAACAGGCCTGACGCTTTGCTCATCATCAGTGGGGTGCACCCTGGCAAGGCCCGAACCCAGGCCTGTTGCTCTCCGTTCCCCTCTACCCTTGGCTGGCTCAAGGCCATGTTGTTGTGCTCTGTTGCTGCTTGCGCGCACTGCAAGTTGCAAACAGCAGGCGGCGTTGCAGTGCATTGTTGCCTGGCTCGAAACCCCCCTGTGGCCTCATCCTTCTTTGCTTCGAGGCCCTTGGTGTTCCTGCAAGGTGGGAGGTCTAGCTGCCGACTTGAGCAAGGGCTTGGCGCCATTGCTCACACCTTGGCTGCCCCCTTGCTGGACTGACATGCTGTTGCTGCTGTGTGTTGAGTTTACCTACAGCCTAGAATAGGGGTTGGCTGGTGGTTAGCTGTGCGAAACAACTTGCGCCAACTTCCTTGACAGGACGCTCGCTTCCCCAGGGTTGGAACCGAGTGCAGACTGTTGTGCCAGGATATGCGGCGATGCACTGCAGGGCCTAGTGCGGCGCATCGACCACCTCTCCCCAACAAGAAGCAGGCCAGGAGTTTCTTTGCCGTGCCGACGTGACCCATCTTGGTTTTGGCTTCCAGCGCTGTTTGTTGGCATGTTTGATGATACAACACGTGTAACACAAAGCATGACTGTACAGTTACACATACATCAGGAAGCAACCCAGGTACTGCAGGCTGTGTTTGCCTGCAGAGCAAAGAGTTGTAATGTCATCATGCAAAATCATTGGAGGAAACAACTTGCAAGTTGAGTTCTCTATATGTACAGCTATCCAGCCCCTGCAGCGCTCATAACGCATGTGTCATGAGCCTTGACCAACCCTGCGTCCATCCACATCGCTCAGGCCTGCAGCAGGCTGGTGACAGCAGGCGCAATGTCGCGAATGGGATCAGCCACAGAGCTGAAGCGCTGCACCACGTTGCCCTGCTTGTCCACCAGGAACTGCGCAGACACAAAAGCGAGAACGGGGTCACAGGTAAATCCAGCAGGTAAATCGACGGTCAGTCTACAGCCAGTGAAGGCACAGAGGTTCAAGAGAACGCAGCAGAGATGCCACTGTTTACAAATGCGCCACAGCACAGTGGGAGCGAGTGGTTGTTCACAAGATACAAGGCACCGCCAATGGCATGTGGGTCAGGCTCACGCATCGAGGCCCCCCTTGGATTCAGCTGAACGACCTCTCAGCATCATCAGGTGCCATAATCCATGATCAATGGCCTGTCGACCATGCTGCAGCACATGGTCCTCACCTTCTCAAAGTTCCACTTGATGCGCTCCATCATCATCTGCTTCTTCTCGTGCTTCAGGAACTGCACACACATGTGAGAAAAGGGGTAAAATGAGAGGTCAGGACATGCTTGGGAGCACCAAGGTGTGGAGTGCAACGTCCTGCTGGAGCCTGGTCATGGTTTGAGCCACTGTTCCTTTGCCACTGTTCCTTTGCGGCCGTTCAGGATAAATCCTGGTGCAGAAACATCGAGCTGTGACAAGCTAGTCAACTGTTCAGAGCCTGGTGGGGACCCCGAGTCAGGGAGGGGGAGCTGAAGCAGCAGCAACGCTTCAGCATCAGCTGCACCTGCTGCAGCAGCATCTAAATCACCCTGGGTGGAAAGTCGTCGCTAACTTCAAGGGCATTTCGCACCTGGTACACGGGGTGCGCGTTTGGGCCGTTGACATCAATCTTGCTCATCATCTGGAACTTGACGCCATAGTTGACCTGTGCAGTGTTCCGAAATTGCAAGTGCGGTGAGTCTAGCGCACGATACAGGTGACCTGCCTAATGGTCTGCTTGTCACAGTGACGTGAGCTCAGGGCACAGGCGTGCAGCATTTGCGTTCACACCCATGGCCATGCGGTGCCCAAGCGAATGCCAGCCAGGTGCCGCATGCCAGAATGCAAGTCGAAAGCGAACGCTTCCCCCCATGGTGGCGCAGCACCCACGCGATGGCGCAGCTTGCGTACGGAGGCACAGGACACACACGCCCTGGCCCATTTAGATTTGGGATAGGGGTTGTACGCGTCCTCGCGGTGCCCCAAACAACTGTCACAAAAACCAACACCACCTCCCCATCTCCCCCATACCTTCAAGTTGAACTCCTCCTCCTCTCCCAGGTAGTCGCCAATCAGCATCTTGTACATCCCATCCCCCCTGCTCACCGTCCTGTCCCCCTCCCCCCGCCCCCCCAACAAGCCTTGAGGTTGATCCCCACATACTGCCCCACACCTGGCCCATTTGGGAAAGCGGTTGTATGCGCCCTCGCAGTGCCCTTAACAACTGTAACACACACCACACACTGGAGCCAGAGCGATGCACAGGACCCACCTGGCAGAAGCCCTCAATCTCCGTCTCGCTGCCCGGCTCCTGGTGGCCAACTGAACACAGGGAGCGCAGGCACAGGTGCATGCATGTTGTGCGAGCTTGACCAAGCGACAGGCGCCTGTACACACGCTTATGCCGGGCACGCACGCGGCAACAGGTTCATGTCTGGTCATGCATCATGTGACAGCACCAGTTCCTCTGAGGTCAGAAGCGTTACGCGTTTTTCCTAGCGCGCCGAAAAACGCACGGGCGGAGCGCTGGCGTACACAAACCTAACCAAATCTGGCCTCGTAGCAAGCACCCTTACACTGGTCGCAGGGGAAGCCCAGGATGACGAGGCCCTGGTCCTTGTACTTGTCATGCAGCTGCTGCAGACCTTGGTACTGCAGCCGCACAAGAGCAACAGGGCGCAAGTGAGTTTGTTTGAGCACAGGCCTGAATCCAGAGTCCCCGCCACCTAGAACGCACAGCAGATTGTGCAAGTGACTGCGTGGTGCTGCACTTGGCGATGATGCCTTCACAGCTGATGCTGGCGAAAAGCTGGTAAGAAGTGGCCGCAACAACTGAGCGAAGCCTCAGCGCACCTGGGGTGTGAAGCCGCACTTGGATGCCGTGTTCACCAGCAGCACCACCTTGCCCTTGAGCTCAGAGAAGGGCAGTTCAGTGTCCTTGATGGTCTTGGCAGACAGGGAATAGAATGGGGACGTCCCTGCAGCACAGTCCTGCTGCTGCTGCTGCTGCTGCTGCTGGTCTTCCTGCTGGGGGGTGCCGGTGGTCATGGCGCCGGCCTGTTGTGGGGTGTTGATAGCGCGAGCAAAGGCAGAGCGCAGAGGCAATTTGAACTTGCTATGGACGGCACGAAGCATGTACAAGCCGAGAATAGCGAACTCGTGCGGCAACGAGCACAAGGAAGCTTCACATTAGTGTGTGGTCGAAATCGCGCAGCCCGTCATCCGTGTCATGGTGCCTGGCTTCGTCACGGCTGCGAGACGCTGTCTTTGCATGCATACCACAGCTTAATTGAGCCACTGTAAGGATTGCTTTGTGCGGGATAATGCCAGGTTGCAAAAAGACGCGCATGCATAATCCAGGGAGTTTGCGACAGCTTGAGATTTTCTGATGGATTATGTGCGCTAAGGATTCAGGCCAACAGTCGCTGAGCTTGATGCATTTTTTGGTTGAAATCAAAACCCACACAGAAAGTATGACGAAGTTTCGTGGGGTTGAAGCACCCTAGCGCCCATTCGAACCGCGCAACACTCAGGAATCCGCGCAACGCCCTGTAGCTGGCTGGGTGTCGGTCGCGCCCATGCAGGCATGGGCAGCTCCTGGAGCAGCATCAGTGCCCAGGTCAGCCGTTGACACATCACCCAGGCTGGGGCCGGCCCTACATCACAGCAGCAGGCAGCCATGCCTGCGCCTGGCGCCAGCCAGAGGACGCACCCGCCTGCTTGTGCGGGCAGCAGGCACCGGCGACGAGGAGGGCGGAAGACCCATGAGCAAGAACGCCAAGATCCTCACCCTGTTCACGGCATCAGCCATGGAGTTTGCCTTGACAGGTGCGGTAGTGTTGCCGGCAGAGTGTGCTGGGCTGGGCAGACTAGGCTGAGGCAATTCTATAGGAAATAGGGTGCCACAAGGGCACCAAGGGTTGCTACCTGCTGGAACAAGCAGGCTTGATGGGGTGGCTGGCTGCATGATGGACTGTGATGGGCTGCCTTTGGCAGGTCAGGTATGAGGTGGGCTGGCATCTTATCATAATGTGGCTGGCCGCATTATGGACTCTGATGGGCTGCCTTTGGCAGGTCAGGACTGTGATAAGCTGCCAAGGGGGGCTGCTGCTTCCGGTGCAGTGTGTGCGTCTGGGACTGGGCGGCTTGCAAGTTTCTCGACTGCTTTAAGGCAGGCTGATGTCGCAGCTGACAGCACTGGTACCCACACCTGAACGCATTTGCGAACACGTTGCCTGCATGGGGGTTAGTTGTGCTGTCACCGCTGCACTGCTGTCATGGCCTGGGCCTGCCTGCTCTATTGCCCTGACGCTGCGCTTGCTGTGTACACTCATGCTGCTTGCAGGGGGGCTGCTGTGGTCACCGATGCTGTGCGCGCTGCTGTACATCCTCACGACACCCAGTCAGGATGAGGAAGAGCAGTCGCGCAAGGAGGAGGTGCAGCGGGCAGTGCAGAAGGTGGGTTCAGGACAGAAAGGGGAGGGGGATGGGGAAGGTGGACGTGGGTGGGATATACAACACAATGAGGAGGTGCAGCATGCTGTGCATCAGGTAGGTGAGAAGCTGTGCAGAAGGTGGGTTGGTGGTTGAGGAGGCCGTGCTGCAGGTGCAAGGTGCAAGGTGCTGCTGACGTTACTCTCTCCCTCACTCTTGCGCCCGTCTTGGCAACAGATGCGGCACGAGATGCTGGCGCCATTCCTGCCACCCCACGCGCATCTGATATACCCCGACCCCATGCCTTGCCCTCCCCATCCTTACATGCATTTGCCAACAGTTGCGACAACATACCCTCCACCCCATGTGCATTTACTGTGAGCGCTGACCCTGTCCCTCCCCACATGCTGACACGCTGGGCAACAGTTTCAGCAGGAGATGCCGCTGCGCGTTCCTGCCACCCCGCGAGCATCTGATTCACCCTAACCCTGCTAAACCCTGTCTCTTTCCCTCCCACCTCTCCACATACCTAATCAAAGGTGCGGCAGGAGATGCTGCTACGCGTTCCCGCTACCCCGCCCGAATCCGCGACGTGGGTCAACTGCATGCTGATGGAAGTGTGGATGCCCTTCATCACGCCGCTGGTGCTCAAAGACAATCTCTCAGCATGGCAGGTAAGATCGAAGGGCTTGGGTAGGGCAAATGGCCGAGCGTGGGAGGGGCGCTGGGAGGGGGTCGACTGCATGCTGATGGAAGTGTGGATGCCCCTCATGACACATTTGGTCCTGAAAGGCAGCCGTGCTCATGGCTTCCTGCAGGACGAGATTCTTTCCCCCCCTCGAGCTGCCACCCTTCGTTCTCCTGTCCATGACCGTTCCTACCCCTCCAGGACAGGCGTTCCCCTCCTTCCCAGCTCCCACCAGTAGCCGACTGTTCGCATACCTGCAGGACAAGATGTCCCTATTGTTCCCCGGCTCCCACCACTTAATCTCCTGTCCGTGACTGTTCGCATACCTGCAGGACAAGATCTCATCTGCGGCCCCTCCTGGTTGGACCATCAATTTGACCGAGATGTCCCTGGGGGAGGATGCCCCACGCATGTCCAACTACAGGGTGAGAGGGGGTTGAGGGTTCGGTGAAGGGAGCGAGGGGGTGAGATCCGGTGAAGGGTCAGCGGCGGCTCAGGTAAGGTTGCGAGTGAGAGAGGTGGTAAGATTATGGAAGAACTGGAAGCAGTGCCACGGCCGCAAAGGTGCACTGTGCATGTGATGCATGGTCGTTCGTCTATCTCTCTTGGTCCATATCGGCATAAACCCCATTTATGCGCTACAGGTGTACAACGGCGTAAACCACGGCGGCATGGCGGCGCTGGAGTGCGACATGGAGTTCTGCAGCGACAGCATGCGGGTGGTGGTGCAGGGCTCGGGGCCTCTGGGGCAGTTCACAGCAACTGTGTCGAATTTCTCGATCAAAGGTGAGGCGAGTGNGGTTTATGGGGTGCAGGGCTCGGGGCCTCTGGGGCAGTTTACAGTGTCAAATTGTCAATCAAAGGTTGGACCAGCGTTGGGGCTGGAGAGGGAGAGGAATTCAGAAGTCGTGATAGCATGCAGGTGGTGGTGCAGGGCTCGGGTCCCTTGGGTCAGTTCACAGCAACGGTGTCGCACTTCTCAGTCAAGGGTAAGACCAGCGTGGAGGGAGGGGAGGGAGGGGAGGAAGGAGAGGTAAGGAACGAATTTTATGTGGTGCAGGGCCTGGGCGCCTTGGGGCACTTTACGGCGATGGTGTCAGATGTTTTGATCGAAAGGGAGGTCAGTGATGGGTAGGGCAAGCAGTGATGAGACAGGTTGCATGCGGTGGGGGGGCTCCTCAAGGCCCCTGTGGCGGTCCATGGCGGCGGCGGCCCACTCCTTGGTCAACTACCTGCTTCCACACCCACACTCAGGGCCACTGTCTGACCC
>JAWZTI010001851.1:0-10979 GCA_039880955.1 Chlamydomonas urium | reverse complement strand
GTGTCCCTCAGGTCTCAGGACTGCGAGAGGCAGCCCTGCTTCCCCAGCCTAGGCCCTTTATGCTGCGACCAGTGTCCCTCAGGTCTCAGGGCTGCGAGAGGCAGCTCTGCTTCCCCAGCCTAGGCCCTTTGTGCTGCGACCAGTGTCCCTCAGGTCTCAGGGCTGCGAGAGGCAGCTCTGCTTCCCCAGCCTAGGCCCTTTATGCTGCGACCAGTGTCCCTCAGGTCTGAGGGCCGCGAGAGGCTGTGGTGCTGACACGATGAGTTGAGCACAAGCAGTCGTTACCAAGCACGCTGTTTCCCGCCGTATTGCATCGATTTAGCAAATGCGAACGCGCTTAATCAATGTCATCACTGACATACTATATTGTATCACCCATCGCACACCCATCTACCACCTGAAATCCGCGCAACTGCTTTGACTGGAACCTGGGTTCCATTGAGTGATTTGTTTGATGAGCTACAGAAACTGTGGTTCTAGCTGTAACAGGAATCCTGTTAAGAATGTTGGGTGAGCTGGTACCACCAACTTGGCTTGGTGGCACCAAGCCACCCTGTAAGGCCTTGTTGGTGCGTTATACAGGTACACCTTGTACCGGACAGGCCATCGCTGCGCATCACGGTGAACGTTGCGTGGAGGGCGGGAAGGAAAGGCTTTGCTGCAAGGGTGACGAGGCCATCCAAAGGGGCCTTCTGTTGAAGGCTAATTACAATACAAGGATCAGGAAGGGGCGAGAAGGAGCAGCCAAGTCCCTAAATCCAACAGCAGGTAGCCTTGGCAGCTGGCCGTTATGGTGCCCAATGAGGTTGGGCGTTGTAGGGGTGGTTCATGCAGGGACAGCAGCAGGGACTGCAGAAGCAAGTTCTCTCCACCTTCACTGGCATATTTCTCCAGCCTGTTCATGCATAATCACTCTCAAGCATGAGGCAGGGTGTTGGCTAGCACCGCGGCAACAAGTGCTAGAAGGGTGTGCCCCCAAGACTGGCCTATCGTGATTATTGAGTAGCAGGTTGAAAGGGTAATTCCTTGCCAGTTCAACCCCAGCTTATAGCCAAACAGTGAATGAAAGCCTGCTTCTGCTGCTTTCAATAACCCTTGTGAACCTGAACATTTATTGTGTACCTCAGTGCAGGTTTTATTGGCCCCTCCGGTTGAAAAGCCAGCCAAGGCAACAGGGCCACTGTTGCACAATCACTGAAACCCTCTGTGCTGTTTATGTTTATGTTGAGGCGTCAGGGCTTTATACGGGCCCCCCCCTGCTGACAAGGCTGTGGCTTTCGAAAAATCAGTCAGCACTGCTGCCTCAGCAGTTTGTGCCCAACGCCAGAATGGCGTCAGGGGCAGCGAACCCGGTGTAATCGACGTTGCAGCAGAACGCGGAGCCTGCGTCAGGGTGGGGGACGCATACCTCAGCTCAGCATACAATCAATGTACCGATGCACTCTGTACTGCCATGGGTGCGCAACAGCAGGATTTGAGACTGTCCTTTGAACCACACAGCAGGCAGAGTTCACGCTGTTTCTTCATGAGGCTGTCACCAGCCAACCAGCACCATGCACAGGCTGCTGCAGCTGTCAGCATGCCGAATCTGTCTGCCTGTTGTGAAAGCTGCGGCAGCGGCGGCGTTTGCGCATGCGACACGCACCTGACTGCACAAGGAGCACAATGGAGCGCATGCGTGCGGGGTCAGTGGCGTTGCGGAAGAACCAGGATTGAGGCGCTGAGCCCCACAGGATGCCTGGCCTCGTGTCCGAGGGGCTGGCGCCAGCGCCAACAACGTTCTCATATCCCCACCAAGCAAGGTTGCTGCGGCGAGTGGAAGCAGGTAGTGAAGGTCAAGTGGCGCTCAAGGCGGAAGGTGCAGTTACTGGCACCGCTGGCGGCAACAGAGCAGCTGCCTGTGGCAACCAAGGTTGAGGCGCACTCACAAGCGACTGTCCTGCAGCGCTATGTTGTTGCGGTACAAGTTGCCTGGTGCGGCGCAGGTTCCTGTGTGCACAGTACAACAGAGGGGCTTGCCAAAACTTTGAATTCAATGTACTCTCAGAATTCACCCTGGAGAGGGTGGGTGCGAGGCTGTTATGCATGTGACACAATGTCTACATGTGAATGAGGCCACACAAGGCAATGTGTGCAACGCCAGACAGCGCACCCTGGAAGCCATAGGCGGACGCAGTGTAGCCATAGGGCAGCGGCCTGGACACCCAACGGTTGTTGCCCTGGGGGATGGACACAGTCAGATTGAGCAGTGGGAAGAACGCAGACGTGGCACCGCTGGTGCAGTTGTTGGACAGGTAGGTGGTGATGTCGATGCTGCCCTGCACCGACACGTTGAGCATGCCCGGAAAGAAGGGCAGCGTCCAAGCTGAGGGCGTCAATGCGGTGAGGTTGAGCACGGTGAAGTTGCTGCATGTGCCTATGCGCTGGTGGATGTCGCTGCGGATGTCTGCGGCTGGCACATCTGCATGCAGCACAGTGCAGCAGCGGCAGCAATGGACATCATGGACGTGCATAGTGTGCCGAACTATGACAGCACTCGACAGGTGAGCCGCGGCGCCTCACATTGCCGCACGTCCTGGCGGTAGCTGTACTTGTGAAGGCCACCGCCATGCGCGTGCGCCGTGCTGAACAGCGCTGCTGCTGCCAGGATGCAAATCATCGCGCGGATGCTATACTGGCGCCGCATGATCTCCGTCTATGCTAGCACCCAAGGAGGTGAGACCAGGGATCACGTTGCTGCTGATGGAAATAGAGGGTGTGCGCTGCTCAGCTTCAAGGGCATGGCTGCCCACACGCATTACACACCCTGCTTCATGATTTGCATGCTGGCTTTCACAGCTGAAGCAAGAGGTATCTCTGTGTCTTGGGCGGGGAGGCAAACACCCGCTGATAATCAGCTGCTGATTCATCACCGGCGTGCAGACATTTCAGCAGGCTGACTTCAGAATTGGCTGAATATATGATTGTGGATCATAGCACGTGGGCATCTGGCGTGTTCATTTTGCACAGTTTGCACAGAGCTGTAAATCAAGGTGGGTCGGCCTTATTACACCACTACTGTTGCGCGCGCATCGCTGGCAAAGCTCGACAACCGCGTGCACCCGCTTGGATTCAACCCTCAATGCAGGTAGGGCAGGCCTGCGTGCTCCCATAGCGCTCAGTGTGACGCGCTGGGTGTGGGGCCCGGATTGCTGTGCATCACCTGCGCTGCAGGGCGTGGTTGCTGCGGATCGACTGTGGCTTGCAGGATCGCAGGCAGGCGCTGTGCCTGTTCTCTTTCTTGGCGCTCGACTGCCCGTTGTTAGCACGCAGAAGGCACATGGCACAGCAAGACAGTAGCGTGTAAGCTCAGCAGCATCGGCGACGTTGGACGTGCTGGCGATGCAAGTCTCCAGGGCGTCTCTTTTATGGGGGGCATGCCCGGCCCTGATCCTAGTGGCCGCGCTCCTGGCAAGCGCGGTGGCGCCTGCAGCCGGCCATCCCTCGTTGTATGTCAGCGGCAGGGCCACATCATGCCTCAGCATGCCCAGTCAGGGATACGCCGGCCACGGTTCCCCGCGACCAGACCCGTAAGCGCAGCAGCAGCAGCGAGCGCAAGCGCATGACAACAATTTCTTCAACGTAAGGCTCATGAATGCAACCCTCCACGCAGGAGCATTGCCATCCAGCTCACAGATGCGAGCAGCAACCAGGCAGTGGCACCAGGTGCTGCGCTATGCCCAGGCGGCACCTACAACGTGCAGGTCGGCAGTGGATTGAGCCAAAGGCATGGAAGGCGCACAGTAGGGGAGTGGTGATGGTGGCACTTTCGGCCGGATCGCTGCTTATGAACTGTGCCCTTACTAATCGCATGTCGTTGTTTACAGGTCACCTGGGGGGCTCAGCAACGTGAGTACCTCATCACTGCTTCACATGGCACTTTCACAGCGGTGGATCCGCTCCAGGACCCTGCAAACTGGTAAGGGTGGCACCCCTTGTGCAGCCACATCAGGCAACTCTTGGCATTGGTGTACTAGCTTGGAGATGTGTCAACGTTGCTGATGCTGGGTGCCCGCGCTTCAACGCTGTCACAGCGACAACCGCATGTTCACGGTGGAAGACTACGCAGTCACACCATCAGCGTCATCGCCGCTGGTGTTACCGTGTGCTAATGCAATGTCAGGTGCGAGTGTAACTGCGGGCGCTGGCAGGCAGTGCACTGTTAATGCTATGCATAGCCATTGTGGTGGTGCTGTCCTTGAATGAACCTTCCCATGCCATGTTTGCTGCTTGACTGCAGACGGCACACTGCAGATCCGAGTCACCACTGCCCAGAGCAGCAGCGCCAACTATGCCACGGCCTCAGCCACCTATCCCATCGACTCCACCTGCAGCACAGGAAGCTGTGAGTGGCATTCCAGGGCTTTTGGCGGCTTTGACACTTTTGCAGGCAGCAGCCGCAACTCCGCATTGTATACTTACTTGTGCTGGGCAGGTGCTGACGATAAGCTGCCTTTTTTACAATTATCAGTCACCTTGCCTTTCCCACGGTTCCATGTGCTGTCGTGCGCAGGTGGCTCCTCCAACCCACAGCCAGCAGCCTCGCCTTTGCCTTCACCCAGGCCCTCTCAGCCACCCCCCTTGACACCCTCCTGCCCCACCTCTTGGCCTGAGTCACGGCTGTCAGCCCTGTGTCAGCAAGGCAACGGCAACATCGTGGCCCAAGCCCCCGCCTGCACCATCTACCGCCAGTGCACAGCCACAGACGGCTACCCTCCCCTGCCCCAGCTGTGCAACACAACACGCATGTTTGCCAGCCTTTGCATAGATTTCGGATCTGACATCCCAGAGTGTGCCAGGTAAGACGAGCGACTGCTTCTCTTTGCTTGCACTCTGCTCATTATTTGGGCAAGCGGCTTGCAAAAAGGGGCGTTGCTGCTGCTCATCAACACCTGCGCCTGGCATTTGTCCCACCCTGCCAGTGTGGCGTGGGGTTAGCTGCATGAAGGATGTGCCGTCCGTCGCTCATTTGGGCGATTAACTCTCTGCACCGTGCCTTTGTACCCTGTCTGCCTGCACACAGTGCAAGTGCCCAGGCAGGTGGCAACCTCCTGCCCTGCATCCAGAACCTGGCCTTCGCTCTGCCAAGCGCCAGCGTGTTGAGCAGCGCCGCGCGCGCAATGTGCGCTGAGCCCGGCATGGGCGACATGAACGGCTGCAGCGAGTGCACATCCGCAACCAACTGCCCGGACCCTTTTGGTGAGTCAATTCATGCATACACTGTTGCAGCAAAATCTTATCAGCACTTGTCAGTCGTTGTGGTGTGGCTGATGATGGAGACAGCAGGATGACAAGCACTCCGTGATGCTGCTGCTGCTTATGTTCCCATCACAGATGCCCTCAGCAAGGCCTGCGTGGACATGCAGATGAGCCAGTGCAGTGACTGGTCCAACTTCTGTGCCTCAGATGCAGCCATTGATGGCAACGTTGGTGTTGCCGCACCAAGCCTCTGCATCCCAGAGACACAGCGGGCCGACGTGGCTGCTCAGTATCCTGCCCCACCTCGCACATCACCACCGCCGCCTTCCAGTCCACCGCCAAGCCCATCCGTGTCACCAGCTTCCAGCCCCTCGCAGCCACCCTCGCCCACACCGTCCTGCCCCACTTCTTGGCCTCAGTCGCGGCTGTCAGCCCTGTGTCAGCAAGGCAACGGGAACAACGTGGCCCAAGCCCCCGCCTGCACCATCTACCGCCATTGCACGGGCGCAGTTGACTATCCTCCCCTGCCCCAGCTGTGCAACGCAACACGCATTTTCGCAAGCCTTTGCATGGATTTCGGGACTGGCATCCCAGAGTGCGCCAGGTTAGTTGGGTGACCACTGCTGGCTTTGCCTCACCTTCGCACTTGTCTTCCCATTGTATCGCATGCAATCGCCCTGTCCCTCATATCTGTCTCTGACGCCTGTTTCGCCCATTCCCTTACCGCCACACCCCTGCTGCCTGCATGCGCAGTGCTGCTGCCCAGGCTGGCAGTGACCTGACCCCCTGCATCCAGGACCTAAGCTTTGCACTCCCGAGTGCTGACGTGTTGAGCAGCGAAGTGCTTGCGATGTGTGCTGAGCCTGGCATGGGCGACATGAACGGCTGCAGCGAGTGCACATCCGCAGCCAACTGCCCAGACCCTCTGGGTGCGTGTATTTCTGAATGCGCCAGTTGTTGCAGCATCTTATCAGCACCTGTCTGTTAGTGTTATGCTGCTGCAGGTAGCCACGTCAGCTTTGATAGCACTCAATGGTGTTGCTGCTGCTCATGCCCCAATCACAGATGCCATCAGCAAGGTCTGCGTGGACATGCAGATGAGCCAGTGCAGCGACTGGCTCTTCTTCTGTGCCTCAGACGCAGCCATTGGAGGCAACGTCGGTGTTGCAGCACCCAGCCTATGCATCCCAGAGACACAGCGGGCTGATGTGGCTGCTGAGTATGCTCCCCCACCAGGCGCAGTGCCACCATTCTCCAGCCCCTTGCAGCCACCCTCCTGCCCTACCTCTTGGCCGGTGTCTCGACTGGCAGCCCTGTGTCAGCAAGGCAACGGAAACAACGTAGCTCAAGCCCCTGCCTGCACCATCTACCGCCAGTGCACAGCCACAGACGGCTACCCTCCCCTGCCCCAGCTGTGCAACACAACACGCATGTTTGCCAGCCTTTGCATGCAGTTCGAGTCTGACATCCCAGAGTGCACCAGGTGAGGGACAGGGACAGGCCTGGCTGTAGAGGCGGCTGTCTTGAGTGGCCTCAAAGCGCGCAGCTGTCACTTCACACTCACCGCCTCTCTTGCGTTGTACTCATTGTTTGCACTTCTCCCCTACCTGTGCCACCACCCACGCGCAGTGCTGCTGCCCAGGCTGGTGGCGACCTCCTGCCCTGCATACAGAGCCTGGCCTTTGCTCTTCCAAGCGCGAGCGTGATAAGTGACGATGTGCTTTCCGTGTGCTCTGAGCCTGGCATGGGCGACGTCAGCGGCTGCAGCGACTGTACATCAGCAGCCAACTGCCGCGACCCGCTGAGTGAGTGCATGCTGTTGTACTCTGCTGTATGCTGGTAGTGCAATGCTGTCCGCTGCATGTTACAGTGTGCAGGCACTTGACTTCCATTGTTTGGCAGCTCCACCTCTCAGATGCTGGACAATGGAATGTGCAGCTGTTGCAAGCCCTGTGTTGCCAGTGGTTCGTCCAATGCATTGGTGCGCCCTGCACAGGCGCCATGAGCAGGATGTGCCTGGACGTGCCGGGCGACCAGTGCGCATACTGGAACATGTTCTGCTCCTTGGACGCTGCAATCAGTGGCAACATGGGTGTTGCAGCTCCCAGCCTGTGTATCCCAGAGTCGCAGCGGGCACAGGTGGCTGCTCAGTACCAGCCACCGCCCAGCGCCTCAACGCCAACAGCGCCCAGCCCTTCACAGGCGTCGCCTCGGTCACCTGCCTCCTCTCCCTCCGCGTCCCTCTCGCCCGCATCCGTCAACTGCCTGCGCAGCCCCTCAGCGCCCGCCTGCGCAAATTACAACTACCCTGACACCTCTGCCCAGCAGGACATCGTGTCGCTGTGCCGCTCCATGCCGGGCATGACCGGCTGCAGCATCTATAACGCATGCAAGGTGAACCACGCTGCGATGGTGTGCAGGGCCTTTGCCTTTTGCCTGATTGTCTGGGCCAGGCGTTGTGTTTGCCGCTTGTGAGCGGCTGCACTCAAGCTGCAATTGCATACGCTGTGTGTGTTTACACCTGGGTTGCTTCAAGGTATACTGCACCAAAACTTTTCAGGGGATCAGCTGCCTCCTGCCCCTCGTCTTGACCCTTGCGGCTGAGCGATACATGAGGCGCTTGCCTGTAGACCACATAAAGCCAATACTCACGCCGGTAGCCATTCTGCGCGCAGCAGTAGCAGGTCTCCTCTTGGACCTGACTGACCCTGAGCCCCCGTGTATGTCGTTGCCTGCTGCTTGCAGGCGCAGGATGGCGCGTCGGGCGTGTTCTGCCAGCCCTTCACGCTGCTGGCCACCATGTGCGTTGACATGCCCACCATGACTGCCTGCAGCCCCTACCTTGCGCTCTGCAACACCACCGGCAGCGTAGTACGCCAGTGCGCGCAGCAGCAGCCCATACCCAGGTGCGCCTCTCTTTTGTTGCTTGATGATCTTCAATCAGTAGGCATTTGCACAGGTTCTCGACTGGGTCAGGGTGGGTTTCGAATGGGTTTAGCCATGATAGAGGAGCCATTGTCACCACTACACAAAGCTGCTACGTGTATTTAGTAGAACCTGGCCTTGAGGCAGGTTTGCAAAAGCTTGGATGAGCAGTGATGCAGCTGCGTTAAATTTTGACTTTGCTATCCCTGTGGCTGTGGCTGTGATTGACCTGTGGCTGTGCTGTGGCTACGCTGTGGCTGCGCTGTGGCTCTGCTGAGGTTGAGCTGTGACAAAGCTGCAGTTGAGCTGTGGCCATGCTGTGTTGGCATGGCCCATCTGAGCAGCTGTCTTGCACTCCCACATTGGGGAACCCAGCCGCAGCCAAGCTGGACCAGTGTTAGTAAGCTGTCATGACTCTTTCTTGTAACACCTGCCCCTTGCTGCACCCCCACTGCCTTCGCTTGTCACCCTGCCCAGTGCGATGGGCAGCACCGACACGCTCAACACTGTCATCAGCATCTGCACTGAGATGTCCATGACCGACTGCAGCCAGTGCGTGCAGCCGTTCACCTCGGTGAGGTGCTTGGTGTTGCTCGCCCCTATCCGCACGCTGTCCCCACTTTGGTGTGTTTTGATCTTGCCATGCTCTTCTTTTCTTCTGCCTTGTACTTGATGTCAGCGTTTGTGCATACCTGCTGTTCACAACCTCACCCTTCTCAACCTCCCTTTCCCAACCCCCCGCCCATACCCTGCGCATGCAGTCGGCGTGCCCGGACCCGCTGTTCACGCTGAGCACGTTATGCATAACGATGCCGAGCATGGCACAGTGCGACCCCTACTTCACCATGTGCGCTGCCGCCGGCTCGTACGCCCAGGCCGCCAACCAGGCCGCCAGTAGCAACACCAGCTCTCTGTTGCGCTTCTGTGATGCCAGCCTGACTGGCCCCAGTGTCGGCCCCGTGTTCCTGTCGCGCACCTACCTGCCGGCGATGCTCAACTACTTCCACCAGCGCACCGAGGAGGTGGTGTTGTGGATGGAGTGGGTGCCCACCACGCAAGGTGAGGGACAAGCTATCACGTGCTGTGCCCTCGACTACATGCGTCTCTCTCGTGCCTTTGAGGCGCTGCCCTCAGGTCAGATCGGCCCATGCCCCGCCCCCACGGTGCTGCCCTTCAACTCACACCTTCCTCCCTAACGCCCTTGCCACCCTCTCCACAGGCCAATACGCCGGCACCTGCATCGCCGTCATTATGATGGGAGTCGTGTCGGTGCTACTCAAGAGCCTGCGCTCAGGCCTATCGCTGCGCTGGTCCTTTAAAGAGTCCACCCGCACTGCCGTCCTCGGCTTTGGCAACGCTGCCAAGTCCTCCTCCTCCCTCCCCTTGAACCTTGATCTGAATGGAGGGGGTGCGGGCGTGGGCGAGGTGGGCCCGGGTACCATGTCAACAGTGTCTCCGGGTCACATCGGCCTGCAAGCGATGACGGAGCTGGAGGTGCACGTGACGGGGCAATGGTGGTGGCTATGCACCGGCCGCCAGGCGTGGCAGACGCTTGTCAAGAGCCTGCTGTTCGGTGAGTTGCTAGGAAGCCAAAAATGCCTTATCAGGTAAAAGAGTGGCTGTGACGATGAGGGTAGTCAGAGGGAGAGGGCGCTAGCACAGGGCTCATGGCTCCGCCGCACTCGCTTATACCCATTCTTTGCTCCTCACGGATTGAGCATCATGCCCGGCTGCTGAACATGTCTGCGGCCATGGTTCTACCTCGTGCTGACAGCCCTGGCGCCCGCGTCCTCACCCGTCCCCCACCTCTCACAGGCCTGAGCATCACGCTCGACTACTTTAACATGCTTGTTGCAATGACGTTCAACATCGGCCTGTTTGTGGCGGTGGTGGGCGGCTACCTTCTGGGCAGCCTGCTGTTCACTCCAGTGCTGGAGAACTACGCGATGCGCCTGCAGCAGCGCAAGCAGCAGCAGCGCTCCTCGCTTCTGCCCAGCTTTCAGGCCACGCTAATGGCGGCAGACGCGGCGGCGGCAAAGGACGCGGCGGCGAAAGGGCTGACGCCGCCTGATACCAAGAGCACCCCATACAGCACGCCGCCCAACGCCGGCTACGCGGCTGCGCGGCAGGAGGGCGGCGAGTGCTGCTGCACCGCGGACAGCGAGAACCCCATGTGCTGCCCTTGAAGCCCTGATGGACGGACGGCGTCTTTATCTTCATGGTGAGGAAGAAGGCGAGGGTTGCGTGTGCTGCCCTTGACGCAAGGTGGGGGAGGATATAAATCGCTGTGATGGCTTGAGCCTCCGGCCATTCATCTCGTTGGTTGAAGTGGGGGTCACTTGTGCGATTTCTGGCGCCGCATAGACTATAACATGATCAATCCATTGGCAACAAGACCTACCGCCTGTCTGCAAGCCATACCCAAGCCAAGAAGGGAAATCCGCTGCTCTGACCTCCCACAAACCCCGTGCGCGCCCCCCTCCCCGACCCCTTAAGGCCGTGTAATGAGGCCTTGAAGCCAGGACGCTCACGGCGTGGCGGCATCAACTTGCGCCAGCAACTAGAGGCAGCAGCGTTCTGGTCGCAGCACAAAGGGCCTAGGCTGGGGAAGCAGGGCTGCCTCTCGCGGCCCTGAGACCCGAGGGACACTGGTTGCAGCATAAAGGGCCTAGGCTGGGGAAGCAGGGCTGCCTCTCGCGGCCCTGAGACTCAAGGGACACTGGTTGCAGCATAAAGGGCCTAGGCTGGCCAAGCAGGGCTACCTCTCGCGGCCCTGAGACCCAAGGGACACTGGTTGCAGCATAAAGGGCCTAGGC
>JAWZTI010001850.1:0-10981 GCA_039880955.1 Chlamydomonas urium | reverse complement strand
GCTCTGGAACCGCATGCGCTGAGACACGGCGGCGTCGACACAGCGGTGACCACGCACCTGGCGGGCTACGGCAGGTCCAGGGGTTGGTCGGGGCAGGGTTGGAGGGCAGGGTTGAAGGGGGCCACCCACCCAGCAGGCTGCCCAGCAGGCTGCCATCCCTTCATCCGACAAATCGCTACATCCCCAAATCCGACAAACTGCCACACATTATCTTTATTTATGCAACCATGTAACTTACTGCCACACCCAGCCAGCCATCGCATGTCCCCTGCTCCCGCTAACCTACCATGCGAGGAGGACCGGCAAACTCTGGGACGGTTGCTGATGCAGTCAGGCACGCAGCCAAGTCGGCCTTGTCAGTGAAGTCACTCAAGAGAATGGGCTCCAAGGTGTCGAGGGAAGAAGCCACGGCCTGCGGGGCCAGGGGTGGTGAGAAGCTGCACACATCACTTCCAATTCTGTTGCGTGCTGCAAAGGAGAAGCAGCGTGGGGCACACTGCTTGGGACACGTTGCTTCATCAAGGTTGCCACGCACAGCTGGGTAATTTCTAGATGATGGGCCGTCGCGAGTGCTGCAAAGAAGCAATGTTGGTACACACGGCTCCAGAAGGCACCCCACCAAGGTGTCCAACACCCCTCACGTCCCCGCTTGCCTTGAGCGGCAGCTGCAGATATAGCATGGCGACCCGATCCAGCGGCACCTTGTACTCAAACACCTGGCCCATCATTCATCCTTGAAAACCTCTCACTCTCATAGCACCCTCCCCTGTCGATCTCACTCACCTTCAAGGGCAGCGGTGAGTTCAGCACGGCGTCCCAATCCAGCGGCACCTTGCACTCCAACACCTGACCCATCAGGTATTCAAGGTCCATTGCTGGTCGTTCCGCCAACGGCGAGGGCGTAGCTGCCGCGGCAGCAGCAGCAGCAGCAGCCGTGGCAAAGGCTGCACCAGCAGCAGGGGCGGAGGGCGCAGCAGGAGCTGAGCCGGAGCCTGCTGCTGCTGCTGCTCCTGACGACGTAGCCGCCTGTGCCCCCAGTGGCGTGCTCCCATCTGCACGCATTGCAGGGTAGCGGCTCACGCCTGCGACCGCCGTCTCAGCTGCAGCTCCACTGGCGCAACTGGCTGGCCGCCCGTTGCCAGTGTCCTCTTCAGGAAGTGCGGTGCCCGAGTAGGGCGTACTGCCCTGGTACGGCACTACGTTGCTCAGCGAGGTGCCGGGTAGGACGCCGCTGCTGCCCAGGGCGACGCCCCGGCTGCTGAAGTTGTCGCTGTCGTCTGTTGAGGCGGTGGAGCTCACGGAAGACACGCTGACGCTGCCCCAGTAGCTTTGGAGCACGCTGCGGGTACAGGGCAAACAGCAGGCAGACGATCAGTGTCTCTCCTGCTGGTTACCAGGGTTTCCTGCACCCTTCATCTTGAAAGATTGTGCTCCCTTTGTGGGGGTGTTGCTGCCATTCCCTGCACACCAAGGGCGGCTCTAGTGCCAGTGTCAAGGGCCCAACACCAACAGATAACCAGCCACGTCCTCAATCCGCCCTGCTGGATCCTTTTTCCTATCTACCTATTGATTCCTCTTCCGCCGCTCCGCCCCTTGTTTCCCTGGTGGCTCCCTGTAACCCCCTGTGCCTGTCTGTCCAGGTCTTCTTGGGCCCCCCACTGTCAGCACATGCAACACTGTTTCCCCAACCCTCCCGACCCCCGTACCTGCTGCGGTTGGACCAGTACTCGCGCAGTGCTCTTGGCATCGCACCATCCTCCCAGTAGTCATGCAGGCGGCTCTTCCAGTAGCCCTTCCTCGCGCCATTGCCCGTCACGCCATGACCTGCACTTGAGCCGCCGGCTACGCTGCTGCTGCCACCGCCGCCACTGCTGCTGACGCCATTTGCAGCAGCAACTGCCTCAGGCACTGTATGGCCGTTCCCACTGCGAGGACCGCTACTCTGGATCTTGTTCGAACCATGGCCCTTCTTGTGGCCGCCATGCCCATGGCTGCCATTACTGCCGCCGTGGTTGATGCCCGAGGCCTTTATAGGGCTGCCGTCCCCGGTGCTGCCTTTGAATGCACTGCCATGCGCATCGCTTGCCCCGGACTGACAATGCCCGTTGCCGGTGGCCTTGTGCTTGTGCCCAGAGGTGTGAGAACCGTTGCCTTGAATGCTTGTGCTGGCGCTGGTGCTGCTGCTCAGTCCACTGTTGTCACTGCCAGCGACCGTCTCGCTGGCAAGAGATGTGCCAGTGGCTTCCCCCGTGCCTGATCGGGCCTTGATGTACTTGACGTAGTAACCCTGCAGCGCCTTGGGCAGTACCTGCAGTGGGCAAAGCAGCAAGCACACAATTAGATGAGGTGACATCTAGCGAGAGCAGCTTGCTGCTGTTGTTGCGAGGGATATAACATGCCGATATGTTCCTAGTAAGGTATGACACAAGGTCCGTTGTGCAGTGGACAAGGTAGCACACCCTGAGGGCCCTGAGGCATGGATCAAGGGAACCTCCCTGGGGTTGCCGAACTGCTGCTGCTGCTGCTCGTAGAGCTGGGCTGTCCATTCAAAACATGCCGGACGCGTGAGCAGTCCATGGGCAGCATGACGCGCGGCATGCGCATGTGTTGCGATGATGCACACTGGTGCAGCGAGCACCCTGTAGCCGCACCTTGGGCAGCGCCAGCGACAGGTCCAGGAACTCGGTGCGTGTGCAGTACTCAGTGTAGCAGTGCAGGCCCTCATGCTGCAGGCAGTGGGCCGACCACGAAGTTGTGTGACAAGCAACATGTCGGGGTCCAAGAAACCCTTTGGATCCCAGCTCGAGTGGACCTATGAAGCTCCATCCCTTTGCTGTCTCCATTGCTGCCTTGGTGATGCCACCTGCTTGCACAGTTTCCCTCTCTGTACGGAGGCGAATGTAATCTCTCTCCTGCCCTTGCCTTGATCGCCTCAGCCACAGCCTTTGTCTGGCTGCTCTATAAGGAATGGTCTTCCTGATATCATCACACTGTGTCTGCCTATTCCTGAAGGAGTGCTCCCCCTGGTGTGGCCATGCTGTGCTGTACTGTTTGCTGTAAAAGAGCTAGCAAGATGAGCCGCCACCCTCGCACCTGGCCTGCGATGAAGTACGCGCCGTTGATGGCACCTGCTGACGCGCCATACACTGCGTCAAGCGTGTTTTTGAGGCCCAGCCTCGACAACTGTAGGCACATGGCGGCTGAGATGATGCCCTGCATGCCGCCTCCCTGCACGGGCGAGCGGGAGGTTCAGATCACGCTGTGAAGTTGCAACCTCAACTGCAGGTTGCATGTGAGGAGGGCAATCACTGCCAGCACCGACCCTTTGGCAAGCAACCCGCTGCGGCAGCTATCGATGCGCACCTCGACGATCAGGGCCAGCTTTTCACCATCGTTATGCCGCCCAGGCAGCGTGCCGGCGGCCAGGCGATCGCGGATGAGCTTGAGGGTCGGGTGCAGGGCCGTGGGCGACACCTGCTTGCAGCACGCCTGCGTCTGCTGTTGTGCCTGCTGGTCTTGTACCAGGCCCGCCAAAGTGAGGCCAGTCTCGGGGTCAGCAGGTCCATGCCCTCGCGCGACGCGTGCTGCCAGTCCTATGCGTACACGTCCCGTGTGATACGACACAGTGGCGCAAGCTGCATGGCCTCTGTGCAGTCCGCATGGCGCGCGCTCCCCCAACCGCGGCCCTCCAGGGCATGGCCGCACGGCTGATGTCTGACGCAACAGCACGTGTATCTGCGCCTCACGTGCGACGCTCGCTGAGCTGCGCATGCTGCGCTGCGCAACACCTCAGCACCACTCAGCACAGCCACCAGCCACAATTTGGGCTAGATGGTAGGGCAATGCAAGTGCGGCAGCGCGCTGTGCACCAGTGTACTAGCCCTGCAGCACGGCAGGGCTTCGCTTCGAATTCGCATGAAAGTGTGGAAATATCAGCGTTTAATTTCAAACATGTATGACCTCTTGCGTGGTTGAGTTGAACGTGCAACGAGCTGTGAAGCTGCTCCTCATAATTTTGAGCCGACTCCTCTAGCGCAATGCACACTGAAAGTATGTGCAGCCTTGATTTCGCGCGGTCACGATCAATACTACTGGCTCAAGTGGTTGAAGGCATCTTCATGTGCTATGTGTAGGAATGGCATGTGGGAGTGCAAGTAACGCAAATTCACAGGCGCCCAGCTCAGGGCGTTGCAACCCGTGCGGCAGCGGCACCTTTCTTCTGATAAGTAGGGGTCCTTTGTTCCCTTGCAGCGCCCTACAGACTGTTAAATGGCCTACCTACCTACATACCGGAACCTTAGGCCAAACGTCTGGATAGCAGCTCTGATGCACTGCTGGGATGATAGCTTACATATTGCCTGTCTGACCCACCAGGTCAAAAGCTCAATGGCGTACACACCTTTGCGCGTCATACATCACTGCTGTGCGGGCCGCTTCCTAGCTTTCCAACGCCTCTACGCTTGCTGCCTCGTGCTCTGCACACAGCTGCCGCCTCAGCGCAGCCTCCTCAAGCACCAGCAGCTTTTCACCTCGCGGTCCAACTGTCCCTAATGAATGCAAGACCAAGAGCCTACTGATCGCCCTGACACGCGGGCCCTCCCTGCACACACAGCGCTCTTCAGGCAGTGCGCAGGATGAGGTGCACTCCGCTGTCCGAGAACACCGGCTCGCTGAGCTCCCCGACCTTCAGTGCATACGTTGCATCTTCAAACGGCTTCTGCATCTGGCCAGGCCTGGGGGCGTGGGGGGTGCAAGGGACAGGACAATCATTTTGCTCAGTGCATGCCTTCCCCCGCTGCCTCCTTTGCTGATCCTGAGCCCTCACCCCACCCGACGTCCAGGTCGCCCCCCACGCTGGTACAGCGGCACCTGTCACTGCGCGCGAATACTGCCCCGACCACCGGCAACTGCAGCCACAAACACTCACCCGAACTCGCCCAAATCACCTCCGCGCTGGGCACTGCTGCAGTGCGACTCCTTGGATGCCAGCTCAGCAAACGTGACCTCGCCCCTCACCAGGCGTTCCCTGAAGCCCTGCAAGCATGGACGGGCAGCGCATGAGCGTCACACATACCATACTCCACTTGCCTTTGCACCTGTGTAGCCAGGTTGTTCAGGAAGTTTTGAGCGGGGTTGCCAGCACCCAGCCAAAAAGCCATGCCCTGGACATGGCATGCCCTGGACATGCTGTGCAAAAGGGCACAGAGTTCTGGCTGTGGCTTCACAGCAGGCAGCACAGGCTGCCCTCACCTGGATGATCTCCAGAGCCTCTTCCTTGGTACGTGTGACTTGAGGCTCCTGCAACAAGGTCCAAGGCACAGCACAGCGAGAGCTGAGTGAGACAAGCCTGTGCCCTGTTGCAAACAGACAGTAAAGCCTTGCGCAAATGCGGCAACAAAACCAAAGACAATATGGTCATGGCGGGGGCGCACTGTGTTTCATGAATATGAGACACCATTGGCAGTGCAAATGGCACGGCCACACACTGAGGCTGGAGAAACTTGAGAAGTGAAGCACTGTGCGAGCATGGCCTTGAGCAGCAGGTTTTGAACATATGTAGGTGCATGTATGTGCCGATGGGTGCAGTTGGGTGCACAAAGGGGGCAACTGCAAGCAGGGCGACCACCAGCGGTAATGGCAGGGGCTTGGTGGAGACTTTGGCGAGAAAGAGCTTCAACATGGTGCAGCATAGCAACACAAATGCTGCGCAAGCAAGCCACAAGCATGGGGTCCGACCAACACACACCAACGGCCTGCCGTACTGCAGGAGCGCTACTGCATATTTCCACTCAAATGCCAGTCAACACAGGTCCACCGTTGTGTGCAAGTATGGCAAGCAGTTTGTGCGGGCATATGTAGCTGTTACCGCGGCAGCGTTGCCTGTGGCTGCCGCGGGCTGGTGTGTGCCTCGTGCGATGTGCGGCTGCTTTATCCTTGCCCAAGGACGTGTGCTTGCGCATCCCGGCGCTCGGCCTTCACCGCATGTGCATGTGCATCCACAACAAGCCCAATCCGGTCTGCATACCAAGCGCCTTTCCTCGAAGCCTGTGATCAGCACGCATGTCGAAACTGCTGCCTCAGCCCTTCCCATGTCGGAACTGCTGCCTCAGCCCTTGCAACAGCTGGGAACGCTGGCTCTGACGTCCAAGACCAGGAAAGGTGGGTGCGATCCTGCCATGCAAGTGACTGATGCACAGCTCTCCTGCCTTAAGTTTACCTGATGCACCAGACACTCAAAGTCACAAGACCCAGCCAAGCACTCACCTTCCAGGAAGAAGGCCGCCTGGAGTCCCTGTGCTTGACCAGCAGGTGCGAGGCACGCACGCTCATGGCTCCGTGGTGGTCTGACTGTGGGTTGCGGCGCTTCTCAGCTGTGGTGGGTCCAAGGACAAGAGAGGGAGGGGAGGCAGGCATGTGAGCGCGGCAGCAGCGCCGTCTGAGCACCACACTACAACAACCCATGTCTGTGTGGCCGTAGACGCCCTGGCATCGGTACAATCATGCATACATAGGCTCTGGGCACCTGCCTGCTGATTCGCAGCGGAGGATGAAGGTGCTTGGGTGGTTGCCAAAGCGGATCTGGGACCCGTTCTTGAGCGCAGACGGCTTGTTGGGCGCAATCTGCTTGCGGTCAACAATCGTGCCGTGTGTCTGCATGCACATGCAGCAACACAAGGCGTGATACTTCTGACCATCATGACGGGAAAATGGCCATGCATGGATGTGCAGGCCCATGCTCCCGCTGCGGCAGCCTCTCATGCAGACCCACCCACCGACTGCAGGTCGATCAAAAACACGCGGCCGTCGTTGTGGTGCACAAGCGCGGCGTGGGAGCGAGAGCAGGATGAGTCGTCAAGATGGATATCTACAGCTTCGCGTACTCGGCCAAAGACGTAGTATGCCTTGGTATCAACGTTGTGCTTGTCAACGTCGCCGCTGGGCTTGTGGATCTGCGCTGACACAGTGGGTCAGTCGAGTCAGCTGCGTGGCCCTGCAGGCAGCTAAGGCCACCGCTCCATGATCAACCATAGGGCAGCATGTGACAACACGGCTGGTGTCTCAACGGCTGCATCATGGCCACAGGGCGCCCAGGGCTGCGGTTTCGCGCCCTTGCCGGTTTCTGTGCGCACCTCGAGGGTTGCGAGTCGACACGGCTGCGACGCCCAATCCGGTGGATGGAACGAACTCATGCACCGTGGTGCGCAACACCGCCGTAGCGCAAGAAGAGAGGGGGCTTGAGGGCGGTCCCTTGAAGTGTGGCAGGAAAATGCAGCTAAATCTCTTTACAGCAGGCCAAGCTCGTGTGCCGCCTGAAGATCGGCTGTTAGAGGCTCGAATGCCACTGTGTATCATCAATGGGCAGGTTGAGTACAAGCACAGTCACCCAGCTGTCTTCGTGGTCACGCATCAGCATGCTCCATCTCTGGGGGCTATTCTGCTGCTCAAGGGCACATGTCTGTCTGACCACTCCCTTGCGATCCACTTCAGCCATGCCGCCGTGTTCCTTGCTTACCCAACGTTGGAACTGACACACCAACCGCACCCAAATCTGCGAGGCCCATGCCTCCCTTGCCTCTCGCCTGTGCAAGTGCAGTTCAACATGCTCACATCACCAGGATAACCAGGACCACAGGGCATCTGCACAGACCTGGGGCGCTGGCTGGTACGTCACTAGATAAAAGCAATAACATTGTTGCATCGAATCTGCGATAAATGAAATGCACTCACAAAAACCACCGACCCCACGTGCCCTGCGAGCTTCCAAACGCGCATCACACATTGGTCTTGTCTATTGCCTCGCCGAGCCTGGCCATGTTGGCTGAACCTGGCAATGCTATCCGAACCAGGGGTGGCGTTTGCCTCTTGCGCCAGGCACAACGATCACTGTGGGCTGCACAGGTGCTGGCGCAGCCACGGCTGCCAGCTGCTGCGGCACAAATGAGGGCTGGGCCATGTTGACAACGGCAGTCGCTGAGGCGGTGATGGGCCCCCCGCTATTGTAAGGCGCAGGTGCAGCCTGCGAGGCCAGCTGCTGGGGGTACTGAGGGGCGATAATGATGGGGTAGGGTGCGGCGGGTGGCTTCCAGCCCCAGAGCAGGTGCCTGGAGGCGGCGGCGGAAGCGCCTGTCAAGGCAGGTAGTCGGACAGGAGGGGTTACATGGAGCCACGGAGAGGAGGCAGGGGATGGAGCGACGCGATGGCAACAGTATTAAGTGTTCATGGCGGGCCAGCAGCGCATCAAGCAGCTGTTTCACAGAACTGGCTGGCCCAAGGGATGAGATGTGCAACACGGCAACCTCGGGTCGGGATAGAAACGTGCGCCCGCGCTGCCGCACCTGCGCTCGCACCGACCAGCAGCGCCGCGAGCGCTATCAGCCTGTGCGCCATTTGCGCGACCTGCAGGTACCTCTAACTCTACGCATCGCCCCAGGCGACACGGAGCGGCTGTGATGGATCCCTGCCTGATTGATGTTGATCTGCGTGTCGCTGCCATTGGCACCACATATTATTGCCGCAAGTCCTGCCTGGGATAGAAATCAGCGATGAACCGGGTGAACCAAGTGCTCTGTGCAAGCAGCAACACGAGACAAGCAGGCGCAGGCACTCAGGCTTTGCCTGCTGGCCGGCACCCAACAGTCAGGGTTATTGACAGGATCATGGTTAAGAGTGGCGTGCACAGCTTTTCCCTCGAAAATGCTGCCGCCCCTTGTGCACAAACAGTGAGAGCACAAACACAAGCATGTATGCCGCCCGTGTGCACAAACAGTGAGAGCACAAACACAAGCATGTATGCCGCCCGTGTGCACAAACAGTGAGAGCACAAACACAAGCATGTACGGTCGAAAACAGCCAACCAACAAACGCTCATTTCAAGGGGACATCAGAAGCTGCAAAAACGTGTGCACCACCCACCCAGATGTTGACTGGTCACAGGGCTACTCGTTTCTCTAGCACCTCGAGGCTGCTGACTGATGGCCCAACCTACTCGGCACTGTCAACCCTCAACGACTGAGACTGGCGTCTGGAGTGCGTGACATACGAGATGGAAGCAAGCGACAAGCGTGCGCCTGACTGGCGCGCTTGACCAGCCAGGCTGTCTGCAACAGGGCTCGTATTGCTGCCTCTGCCACGCCAATAAGCTATGCCATGCCAGGCGACCATCGTGTGTCCTGAGGCCCTTGGGAGCCCCAAGGAGGCCTGGCTGTGTGATGAAGAAAATGTTGGTGACCCCGAAGCTGCATTCAGGCCCAGGAACGAGGGCTGTGCGCAAGTCCTGCATTCCAAATCTCAGGCCTGGAAGCTGGCAAGCAGGTGGTCCATGCCACCTACTTTACCACCTCAGTCTCGTGCACGTTTGTGATCGCGGCAACTGCAGCTGCTGAAGCTGCCAGGTCCCGCGTTTCGTCTGGCGCAGAGCCGTGCTTTGCCGCCTGGCCGTTGGCCGTGTGCTTCACAGCTGAGCCGCCCCCGTCCTCTTGATGGCAGCGCCTTCACTCCCAACATCAGGTCTGCCGGGAGCAGAATCGCCGGCGTGCTGGCTAGCAGGGGAGCCCATTGAGTGCGGCAAAGACGCAGGCGCCTCTGCAGCTCCTCGCGATGCATGCAAGTGCGCCGATGTGCTATGCAGCCCGCACATCCCCAACACGTCTGACGTATGCAGCACCAGTTCCTGGTCCAACTGAGAAGCCTGGCTCGGTTGCCCTTGCTGCTGGCTCGGCGGCTCAGCCACTGACACCTCGCCTGCCAACGCTGTCGCCGCAAACGTTTTTGGGGTGGTGGTGTCACAGCGCTGCAGCTTGGCCTGCCGCCGCCGCCGCTGCGTCGTCTTCCTGCGCTGCTGCAGCAGCTGCTCCAGACCCTGCTCCAGCAGGTTCCTGAGCCTCGGCTCCATGTGTGCATGGCGGGCAGCCGCTGCGCTAGTCAGCGCCGCCACCCACTCGCCGCTGGGCTGCGTGCCCTGCAGCTGCCAAGAAGCTGCCGCGCTGCCGGACATGTAGTTGAGGTGCCACAGCGTGTTGACCAGCTGCACATCCGTCATGCCCTTCAGCGCGGGGCCGCTGGCTGCATATAAGGCTGCCAGCCACTCCGCAGGCGGCTGGTAGTTGCGCTTGCGCAGGCACCACAGGACCGTCGCCAGCTGCTGCCCGCTGAAGGCGTGCAGCTGAGGGGCGGTGGTGGCGGCAAAGCGGTCAAGCCACTCCAGGGGCATGAACACCTGCAGTCCGGCGCGCGGGGCAGTGGAGGCAGAGGCAGCTTCAAGTCAGCTCATCAGGCAGCATGGGCGATGAGGCCTCAAGGCTGTCAGGTAGGTTGCCTTGTAGTGTTGCATAGTTGAGCAATATTCAACGTGTCAAAGAGCTCCGTAACGCTTACATGAGAAAGGTGGTCCTACCTTCCGCGTGTACACCCCACCCAGCTAGCCAGCCGCCAGCATCTACGCCAAGGCTTGCCAAGGCTTCACCTCCTGCCCATCACCAGCACCCTCGCACAGCACCTAGATCGCGCCACCCAGCTCTGGCCTCAGGCCAGACTTGCAGTCTTCCCTCCCTGCTCGCTCACCTCCTCCTTTGCTCCCTACCCTACCTGCTGCTTTCCGCGCCCTCTCCCCTCCTCTGAGACCCCCCTTGCCTTTCGCGCCCCTGGCCCACCAACGCACCTGCATGCGTGTCAGCGCCCACATGAGTTCCGACCAGTGTGCAGGCTGAAAGCTGGACCAGCAGCTGCCAGAAGTGGACAGGAAGGCGCGGATCCAGCGCCGGTCGGGCACGACTCCCAGCTGGGCCAGGGAGCGCGTGGAGGACGACAGGAGGTGCGCCGAGAAGCCGACGGCGGCGCCGCTGACCTGTGCGGCCATCGCGGCTGCCATGGCGCCCGTGGCAATGCTGCACCAGAGCTGATGCGGTCGCAGGCGGTGCGCGGCCATGGCAGCGAGCAGGTGGGCGAGGCGGCGGGGCGGCACGCGGCGCGTGCACAGCAGCGC
>JAWZTI010001849.1:0-10993 GCA_039880955.1 Chlamydomonas urium | reverse complement strand
CGCCCGCCACGTGCGAGAACCGCACGCACAGCAACCCCCGCCTGTTGGAAGCATGGCACAACGCGTGGCGGGCGTGACAATGGTTGTCACATTCTCACGCTTTCACCCACATCGCGGGACTAGTTTTCAGGAGTACGTTGCCTTTGTAGACTCTGTGTCTCCCACACATCCTCCCCTGAACAGGGCCCAGCAGCCTCACCAGTGCACGGGCATAGACAGGGCATCAGCGATGAAGATGCTGCGATTGGGACAAGCGCAGGCCAGGTGGACACAAACATGCCATTAGCTCACGCTTGCAAGGACGTGCCGCCGTTGAGCAGGCTGCCTATTACAAGTGCAGCTGTGATTATGCCATGGCGTAGGCACTGCGGTGCTCCGGCGTGGTAAGTCAGAGCTGCTCTAGCAATGCCCCAACTGCGAAATACCTGACTACCAGGTAAGCCCATGCAACCTACCCCCACAGGCAGCCGCGCAGGCGGTCAATGACCGCAGCAGACAGCGGCGTCATGGCGGTGTCTGCCGTGGGCGCTGCTGCTCGCGATGACACTCCACGCTGCTGCGGCTTTGAGAGGGCTGGGCGAGGGAAGCGAGACCTGAACGCCACGCCGGCAGCGCTGCGCTGGTAGACGCGTCCGCAAGTCAGCGTACCCTGCATGGGTGAGATCTCTCGAGTCCTTCTCTTCTCTAGAGCTGCTTGGAAGACGTGTGGCTCGAAAAAGCTGTGTGGAATTGTGCAAGCTTTTGCTTTGGATCGAAATAATTGCCTGAGATGCACATGCAACAGGACAACAAGACCACGCTATGCAAGCATTGATGCCTGCAAACTTGACAACGGCAGACAGATGGCCATCAGGATGAGTTAATTGCACATGTGCCCAGGTGTGCAGAGCTATGATTCACCAAGGACACTGTGACAGTCATTCCTTATACGAAGGTGGGCCCTAATACGTCATCAAGCAAGCAGGCTGTGTCGCCTTGCGCGCTGCCCAGGCGTATTGCAGCAGTTGAGTGTTGGTTCCAGCCAGACCCAGAATCAGGGACCTCCGCTTAGGACTTGCTCTGAGGCGTTGAGTGTCGGAGTGCCAAACCGGCATCCCTTGCTAACGAGGAGCAGCGTTCAAAGCCTTGCACGGGCTTGGTGCCTGCACAGCCCACTACCGCACACCAGGCTAGAAGTGCTCGGTCCCCTGCACCGGCTACGCGCCGGGCTATTTGTATTGTAGACCACGGCGCCAGCCTGTGCTCAACCCAAAGAGCGCCCGCCAGGCTAGCAGTGCTCGTTGCCCTGCAACACCTTGCCATCCGGCCCGATGTGTCCGGGCATCAGATGTGCCCCTCCAGGGAGTGCACACCAGGCTAGCAGTGCTCGGTGCCCTGCAACACCTTTCCATCCGGCCCGATGTGTCCGGGCATCAGATGTGCCCCTCCAGGGAGTGCACACCAGGCTAGCAGTGCTCGGTGCCCTGCACCATCTTTCCGTCCAGCTCAATGTGCACCTCCAGTTTGCGCACAACGAAGTTGTTGACCACAGGCGCCAGCGTGTGCTCGCCCAGGGAGTGCATCACGCTCACACTCTGCACCGGCGCAATGATCTGAGGGCAGGCAGTACAGGGGGTGCGAGGGGGCGCAGGTCAGTGCAGTGCAGAGGGTGTAAGGGAGTGTATCACGCTCACGCTCTGCATCGGCGCGATGATCTGAGGACGGGCAGTACAGAGGGGACGAGAGGACTCAGGTCAGTGCAGGGGGCGCAAGGTGATGTAAGCTTGGGTGAGGGTGTGAAAGTTGACATGCAGAGCAAGGGGGCGAGCTGGAGGAGCCCTGCGCTGGCATGATGGTGTTAGGATTGCCGTTGAGGAAGCCCTGTTCAACTGCTGCAAAGTTCAATACTTTCTCACATCCAGCCGTCCCCTGCCCACACAGCTGCGCCTGGCGCAATGACTGGATGCAACATTAACACACCCACGATTACCCTCCATCATCCCCCACTTTCCTCTGACGCTTGCTTGCACAATGGAAAGGCCGCATTTACCCCAAAACCACAAGCACCCATCTCAAGAGCACTGAGCAGGCCCCATGGTGCACTTCAGGTCGGCGGTTGATCCCATTGGTCTCTTGTGCCATCCTGGCGCCCAAAAGAGTGTCACACCCNCCCCCCCCCCGACCATTCAGGACAGGGTAACCTCACCGGCCGCGCATTGGCTCTCTGAATAATCTTCTTCTGGAAGTGGTAGCTCTCGCCCGGCATGATGAGCTGGTCCTCCATCTCCTGCCCATACCTATTCTCAAACACCTGCAGAAGCGGGCGATCATGGCGTACCGCCTGGTGCAATGAGAGCTCTGCTATGAAGGCCACCTAAGTTAAGTTCACAGACAAAGAGGTAGCTTTGCCAGCTGTTCTCAAAACTGAGCATGCATTGCTGCTGACATCAGCAGGCAGGCTTCACACCTGCACATGTCACCCACCACGGTCACATGCACCGGCTCCTGCATGCTGTTCAACACCTCAACGCTGTCCAGCCGCCGCATGAGGCACCCGCACTCGCACCCCTGGCCAACCACATGGTTGGGAGGCACAGGCGCCATGCAGCCCTGAGAGGTGACGTTGTTGCTGCTGTTGCTTGTGGGTTGTGAAGCACGGCTGTTGGGTTCAGTGTATGATTTTTGAACTTCAGAGAGGAAGGTGCGGGCTGCAACTGCTTGGGCTTAGAACTAAGGACCGCTGAGATTGCATGCGAGCAAGAAGCAAAGTGTGGCAGTTCGGCCGTTTCCCGACACCAAGGATGTCCATGCCGTCAATTGCAGCTTGAAACGAGTGCCATGACGTCCCAGCTGAGGCAGCTGCTCTGGCGCCGGGCTTTTAGCTGCGCCCGCGATGTTGCAGCGCCTACTTCCGGTATCTCGCCTGCTTCTGCTGCAATGGTGGCGGCATGCCATCAGCAGCCGCTGCAAGGCCATCAGATACACAGCCACAGCTTGATCCACGGCCAGGCCACTGCTTCCCAGCACCCTGGCAGCAGCATCAGTGGGTCCAGCTCGGTGCACAGCAGTTGGGCGAACCCGGCCATGCATCTCTCGACATCCAGCGCCAGCACCAGTGCAGCAGGCAACGATGGGAGTTTAGGAAACAACCGCATCCAGTTCACGCCCATCTCAAAGGCGGTGGCACTGTTGGTGTCACATGACCCCATGCGAGACAGGCACAGGTAGGTTTGTGTCAGGTGACCTGACTCAGGGCTGGAGGCTGGAGGATGTCACGATTGCAGATGGGCGCCAGAATGGCACATGAGAGGTCTCTGGGGTTGTGAGGGCTCTGTGGCAGGTAGGTGAAGAGCCTGGGCAAGGCTGTGGCACTGCGGGTGCTGCGCATTTGCCAGGGAGCGACACACAGCCAGGGCTGCCTTGGGTATCTGCAGGCTGGAGGCATTCTACTTTGCTAACACCAGGATTGAAGCGCTGTTATGTGGGAGGACAGTAAGGGTTGAGCTGCCTTGGCCCAAATCCCACTTGCGGCTTGACCTGACAGGAGCAATCCTAGTTTTCTGACAGGCATCAGATTCGTATGATCAGGGGTTGGATTGAACAGAAGCTGGTTGGCAGCTGTTCTGAAGGCAAACCATGGTGGCTGCAGTGCGCAAGGGCTGTGCGCTGCTGGCGGGAGTGCTGTCTTGGCTGCTTACAACGCAAGCTACAGCATCGGCACTGGTCCATAATTGTTTGAACAATCTCCAGCTGCCGCCTCTGACAGATGCAGCATGCCAAGCGGCCTCCACTTCAATATACTCCATAGCATCGCATCAATCATTCATGTGCATTACCTGCTTTCATTGGACTTCCTGCAGGATTGTGGAAGCGATGAGCAAGCTGTGCATTGACATGGCAAATGACATCACCATCTACAGTCCTACAGAAGCAAGTTCTTGATGCTGGTAGCATAATATCAGTATGTAGTGGTAGCACATCACTTTGTTGAATGCTTGTGAGAGCATGCGCACTGGCTTCAGGGAGGGCAACATAGAGCTAGGGTCTGTGCTGCACAGCAGCTTGACAGACAGGGGCAGGAATTCATGTCATGGAACGATGCTGGGAGGGACAAATTGAATGATGACCATGATGCCTGCTCCTGGTTGCCTCTCCTTGATCACTTGGGCAGGTGGCTGCCTTCTGTGAAGCCGCAAAGAAGCTGGACTTCTGCACGCAAAGCCTGGCGGATGCAGGTGCGGGTTACACACATTTGCATATGTGGACCAGCACTGATATCCTTTGCCCAACACGTGCAAAACAAGGCGCTAATTGAACACTTTGGCGGCTCAGCAACTCGCCACTCTTTGTTCACAGATCGCTCCACATTACTTACGTCCACTGCACCATGTCTTCCCAGCAGCAGCGCATGATGCAGCTCCCATGTCCATCCCGTCGACACGTTATCACGCTTTCTGATCCGCATCTGCACGCGCTCCTGTGCAGTCATGGAGTACTTTCACGGCAAGGTCGACCAGCTAAATGAAGAAGAGCTGCTTGGAGTGGTCTGGGTTGTGGCAAAAAAGGAGGACGTGGACTCGTTACTTGCACGGGTAGGTGCTGTCTTGCTGTATTGGCTTGTGCAAGTGCAAGGAGCGCCTGCTTCCCAGCGCAAGCATGAACAACAGCTGAAGCATGTTTGGGGTGTTGGGCGTTCTGTTGTGGCCACAAGAACGAAGTCCTGCTCAGAGCACGCCTGCTTTCACGTTGTTGTGATGTGAGCTTCTTCCCCCTTGAGCACCACAGGATCTTGGTGAGGCCATCAACAACCACCTCGAGAGCTTGCGGCATGAAGACATGCCAGACGCGCTTCTGCTGAGTGCATCCATCTGCCCAGCTTCGCCCTTCCTCCTCACGGCCATTGCTGATGAGGCGAGTGACTGGTGCGCTCCCTTTGCTCCCCAGGTACTTGCAGCGGTTCCAGGTTGCGCCTTGGAATGCGTACAAGTCGGGGCCCATGATCAAAGGGAACCAAGTTCCAGGCAGCATGGTCTGTACTTAGGGCAAGTGTTGCTTGCTCAACCATGTGAAACATTTGCGCACAGCTCTCCCACCTGCTCACCTACTGCTGCACTAAGAGGCCCACAAACATTCAGCCACATCGTGTGACAATGGCTGTGGCACTGCAACGCTTGGCCTTGTACCCAACCCAGGCGATGCTCAGGCTGCGGCTGTGCTCTGCATCCTGCAAGTCGTCACCTCTAGCCGCAAAGCTTGGCCTCCCTGCTCTGTTGCAGGCGATGTCGAGGCTGACAGAGTTCTCTGCTTCCGAGGTGAGCGCGCTTGTCAGCGCGTTCGGCAGCGAGATTGTGCGCCGCTCCCTGTTTGACGACCACATCTTCAAGGAGTGAGTCACAGGGTGTGGGTTGCTTGCGGTGCATGTGCCTGCTAGCCTGTGGTTTTGATGGTAGGGTGCTGGGAGCTGGAGAGACACAGGTTTCCAGGGAGGCCGCTGTCAGGGGACTGCTGGAGGTAAGGAGAGGCAAGGCCATGGGTATGCAGGCTGGATGCTGAGCATTCCACTCGCTGCCTGCCTACTGCGCGCCACCTCGCACACTGCATCCTGCCACCCGTGCCACCCTGCACTATATAACTTCTCTTTGCAAGGGCCCTGCTGCGTTTGCAGCTTCTTACCATGCTGATTGGGGTCATCATGTTCAGTTTTTTTCAAGGTGCAAGTACAACGAGCTCTGCAAGGGCCCTTTTCAAAGGCCATTCCCCTCCCAGGGCAGTGGTCACCCTGTCACACACGCCCCTCGAAAGGCAGTGCACGATGCCTCACTGCACCCACCCCTACCTCACCCTCCTGCCGTGTCCTGCAGGCTTGCAACCCACGTGATCAAGAGTGTCCGTAACTTCAGTCAGGTGGAGCTGCGCAGCGTACTTGCAGTGTACCGCGATGTGTGCCCCCGCCGCCACAGCCTGGTGCCCACACTTGCCCTCATGGAAGATGAGCTGGCACCATATGTCAGCCCTTCGCCTCAGTGAGACAGCACTGTGGCAGTTATTTCTGTTGACGCCGTGTGCCCAGAGCCGGTTCTGTGGGTCACCATATACTTCATGTCAATGGCGCTTGCAGCGTACCCGCATCAATGCTCCATGCACCACCGTTCTCCTGACCATTTCGAGCCTGCATAACTGTCTTTTCACAAATCAGAGGTGTGGGTTGCCTTTCATTTACCAGCATCGGCGAGGTGAGCCAGCGCTGTGCACTGTGTAATTGGCATCATGCTGCCCTGCCAGGACATGACGGCGCGCAGCAGCGCGCCGAGCCTGGAGCGCACCACAACCAGGTACGCCCAATCGCAGAGCTCAGGCTGCACATCCGCTCGCCAATTGCGCTCACACTAGCAGCGGCTTTGAGCAGCAGCACAGCATAGCGGCTGTTGGGTGTGTCGATGGTGCCGCTGTTGCGGCAGCCCTTGATGTGGTTGCATGTGGCAGCTTATCGACGCAGCAGCAATTGGTTTCGCATTGACGCGTTGATTCCTTCGCGCAATTCACAGCAGCGGAGCGCGCCTGCTGATGGCATGGAAGCCTGCCACTCGCCTTGCCAGCGCCGCCTTGCCAAGCCGTGTTCGCGACATTCGTGTTGCGTCCAAGAAGGACCCTGGCATTGCGGTGAGGCATGACTGAGCTGTGCACGCCGCCCTGCTCTGCGGCTCGCTGCTGTTACCCAGTGCATGGGCCTTTTCACCTCAGCCTCACCTCCACCCAACGTCCATACTCACGACCCTGGCTTGTAGGATGTCGGAGAAGTGGGTGTTGGCCGCAGGACCAAGCCCATGGAGCGTGCTGAGAAGGAGTTTGACATGAAGGTGCTGCTGGCGTCCTGCAAGGCCTGGGGCCAGGTCAAGGCGCTCATGGCCGAGTCCCCTCACTCGTAAGTGTGACACCCTCTGTCCTGTGAATGTGCCCTTCATCGTTTGGCAGGCATCAGGTCTGCAATTTGTTTGACTACCTGCCTGCTGCAGTAACATTCCCTCGCCCGCGTGCCATGTGCCTGCTACTGTGCAGCTTTCAGAAGGACCATGAGCTCCTGTGTAACTGCCTGCTGAGGACTGCGGACCTCATTGGCCCCCTGAAGTCCATCAAAAGCAGCGAGGAGCGCGCGCAGGCCAAGGCGATGGTGGACAGTCTGGCGGCACAGATTATGCGAGAGATGCACAGGTGGGTGGGTGGCAGGGTGGCGGCAGGGGGAACTTTTGCTGAGCAAGGGCTCCCCATATCAGGTTGCATTGGTGAAGCAAGCCACTCAGATAGCGGGCGACAAGGGGTGCGAGGTTGGCGCATGGTGCTTTTCACCTAGTTGGGCGGTAGTGCTAGGGTGACACAGTTGGGGGATGAAGCGGCATGACAATGCTGTGCGAAGGGCAGAGGCACTGGCTGTCATTGGAAGGCGCACGTGCGCTGTGCGCTCAGTTGCAGCATGGAGCAGCAGCAGCAAAGGCAGCACCTGCAGAGCACCATCATGGGCAGTATGCTGTGAGGAGTTGGGTGCCCGTGTGTTGCAGAAGCAGCCTGTTGTGCCTCATTCACTGACTCCCGCATGCCTTGAGAGGAGATTTGCAGAACTTGAGCTCAACCATGGCTTGAATCTTTCTTGAGCGCAGGCTAAAAGGCACCTCGATTTGCGGCGTTGTGCTGGCGATGCGGCGCCTGGCCTACGCGCCCCCCAAGCTGGTCAAGTGCATCTTCCTATACATGTCAGACAGGGTAAGGAAGGGGGCTGGACTTGGCAGGGGTCAGACAAGGCAAGGACGGGCTGGGCCTGGTAGGGGTGGAAGCATAAGCTCTCAAGCTCTTCGAGTGCACATCTCTGTACATGTCAGACAGGGGGAGTGGGGAATCACATGCTTTGCTTGCAGTTTGACTGAAGGGCGCTGGCATAAAGGGGTTGGGGTTGAGCGCAATTCAGATGTGTCGGTACGTAGGCGATCATGCAGTCCATAGGGTGCCACAAGGGACACAAAGGACCCAAGGCTGGCGCTTGCCTGAGGGACTGAGGGCCAGGGGAGAGCGTCTGATACCGCAAACCAGCACTCATTGATCATCACCAGGGGGGCTGAGGTCCAAGGGACAGAATCTAATTCACCAAGCCAGAATCTAACTCACCAAGCCAGCTCCTGTTGATATACTGGCAACCAGGAGAAAGCAGTCAGTCGAGCAAGCCAGCACTCACTGATGTTCGCGTGGGGGACTGCGGGCCAGGCACAGCATATCGTTCAGCAGGCCAGCACACAATGATGGTCGGATTGTCAACTGGGGGCTAGGGAGCAGAACCCGCGCTCATAACTAAACCTCCCTTCCCACTCTCCCTTGTGGGCTGCGCACGCAGGAGCGTATCGACCCCGGCGGCCCAAGCGCGGACGGCCGGCGCAAGCGCAAGGCGCTATTCACCGTGGCGGAGCGCGCTGCGCTGCTGGCGACCTTTGCGCAGATGGGGCTGAGGCCGCCGCCCGAGACGGTCAACCGCGCGCTCGCCAACAGCTACTCATTCCTTAAGTTTGCGACGCCACAGGACACCAGCAACCTGGCGCAGGCGCTGTGCACGTGGAGGTGCGTGCAGGGGCAGCAGGCGGGGTTGTAGGTTGGAGCTGCGGTAGGGGTGCATTCACGTGGTGGGGCTGTGGACGTTGGAGCAGCAGCTTGGCGCAGGCGCTGTGCACCTGGGGGTGGGTGCAGCGGTTTGAGGTTGAGGTTGGCAGGCCCTGGTTGAAGTGAGAGCTGGGGCTGCAGCCGTGTGCTGGTGTGTGGGTGTCACAGCCACAGGACACCAGCAACCTGGCACAGGCGCTGTGCACGTGGAGGTGGGTGAAACAAGAAAGGACGAAGGATGTGCACCCGGAGGCGTGGATTGGAAAGCCCTCTAGAGGCGCGAGATGGGTGCAGGTGCAGCAGGCTGGAAGGGAGGCTGGCAACGTAGTGAGGCCTGTGTTCGGTGGTGGAATTCGGGTGTCTAAGCGGCAGGGTACCAGCAACCCTGGTGCAGGCACTGTGCACTTGGACGTGGGTGCAGGCGTAGCAGGCGGGGAAGGTGGTGAAGCAGGGAGGTGGTGAGGTTGCAAGCGTGGTGGGCCTGTAGCCCTGAAGCGCCAGGACATTAGCAACCCTGGTGCAGGCGCTGTACAGGTGCACGAGGGTGCAGCAGGCTGTGGTAGAGGTGAGAGGGCCGGCCCTAATATTGCGCGCCCTGCTCTCCCTTGCTTCCCGTTGTGCAGGCAAAGGTGCTCAACCAAGGTTCCAGTGCCATGCCGCCCATCTTGCGCTGCCGCTGCTTTCCCAATGTGCAGGGCTGTGGTGCGGCCGAGGTTTGCAGGGCGCCTGTTCCAGGAGGCGCGCGAGACCATTGGGTCGATGGACGCAGCGGGCCTAGTGGCGCTGTCTTACGTTATGGCCAATTCGGTGGGTGGGGCCATGATGAGTGGACAGCCGGTAGGCTGGCTCCTTTCCTTCTTACAGAGAGGGTTTGTGGGCCTGGTGGCGCTGCCATACGTCATGACATTGGGGGAGGGTGCAAAGGAAAAGTTTTGTGCGAAGGAAAAGGAAAGGCCTTTTTGTAAATAAGCCCTGCTGCCACTTCACTCTGTCCTGCGTGCCCCTCTCACAGAGCTACGAGCTGAGCAGCTTTCAGGCTGCATCTTCAACCGCACTGCCCTGCATCGCCCGCTCAGGGCTACGAGCTAAGCAGGCCCCACGCTGCATCTTTCATCACAGACTCTGCCCCGTATGCCCTGCTCACAGCGCTAGGAGCTGACAACTACTACGCTCCGTCATTAGTCATCAGCTCTGCAACTCATCACTCATACAAGCCATGACGTGTTCTGCCCTCCCTTCTCAGGGCTACGAGCTAAGCAACTTCCATGCGTCTTCCCTGGTTAGCGCTGTGGCGCCGTCGCTGCCGTCGCTGCCGACGCCCAGCCACTACCCGACGCTGCTGCTGTCGCTGCTGCGCAACGGCTGCGCCATCCCGCCTGACCTGTTTGACACAGCCTGCGCGGCGCTCATGCAGCCGCCACCATCCACAAAACCGACCGCCCGGGCGGCCGCCGCCTCGAAAAAGAAGGCCTCTGCCGGTGCCGCCGCAGGGACGGCAGGGAAGACACGGATGCAGCAGCTGTCAGCGGCTGAGCTGGTGGTGGTGCTGGGGGTGCTGACGGTGCAGTTTAAGTACCTCCCGGAAGAGGACTTTGTGCCGCAGCTGCTGCTGTGCCTGCAGGAGCGCTGCGGCGAGCTGGGCCCGTCAGATGCCGCGGTCGCGCTGCAGCTGCTGCCGGGCGTGATCAGGACGGAGGACCAGGACTTGAGGGAAGATGCTGCGGATCTGATCGATGAGCTGTTGGCTGTCATGGAGGGCGGCATGGAGGCAGTCAGGTGGGGGGAGGAGGGGTAGGGGTTGGACGCTACAGACTTTTTTGATGAGTTCCCTGCTGTCATGAAAGGGGCATGCAGGCGCTTGGGTGGGGTAGAGGAGGCGTGAAGGTGATTGGGTGGGTGCAGGCGCTGCACCACACACCTGTCCCTAACCGGACACTCTCCCTCCAGCTCCTTGTCTGCCCCACCCGCTGCTTTCCCATGCGCAGTGCGGAAGGTCTGCGGGATGTTCTGCCACCCCCGTTGCCAATCCAGCACTCTTTCCCGCTCCTTCTCCTTCCCCACGTCCCCGACCTGGACCACTCCTTGAACCCGCCTTCCTGCATGCTTTCCCGTGCACAACGCCAAGGATCTCAAGGCGTCAGGGGGGCGCTTAAAGCTCTGCAGCACGCACCCCTCCCCAACCTGACACCCTCCCTCCAGCTCCTTTCTGCCACTGCCCCCCCACGCTGCATTCGTGTACGCAGCGCCAAAGACCTCAAGGGAGTCGCAGAGGCGCTTAAGGCGCTGCAGCACACACCCGACGAGCTGTGGGCAGCCGCAGCACGCGGCCAGATCTTGCGCCGGGCGAGCGTCGGCAGCGACGGCGCGCAGAGCGGCG
>JAWZTI010001844.1:0-11028 GCA_039880955.1 Chlamydomonas urium | reverse complement strand
CGCTGCAGCTTGGACTGCAGCTGGTCAATCAGCTCCTCCACGCTCTCGTACTCGGCACACATGGACTCAAGCTGAGCAGGGGACATGACATCATCCACAAACACGTCAGCCAGCCGCTGCTCAGTGTGTGCGTCGAGGAGGGAGCCGGCGTTGAAGTAGTGGCGCATCATGGCCTGCGCCTGAGACAGCTTAATGTTGCCCAGGTAGACCTTGCGGTTGATGCGACCTGGGCGGATAAGGGCAGGGTCCAGCTTCTCAGGGTGGTTGGTGGTCAGCACCACGATACGGTCAGGGGTGTCGATGACGCCGTCCAGCACATTCAGCAGGGACGCCAGGTTCAGCTTGTCATTGTCAGAAGCGGAGTCCTTCAGGAGGTCCTTCCAGTGCACAGGGCCCATCTCAATCTCGCTGCCGCCACCGCCACCACCACCGCCAGCCCCAACGCTGGACGCTGTGCCCCAGGTACCACCACCAGGCTCAGGGGTGCGCCCAGGGGTCCTAGGTCCGTCGTTGGACTCGCGGTCCTCATCGCCGCTGCGGCTGCGGCCGTCACTGCCCTTTCCAGCAGAGGCAGCTGCCGCCATGGCTGCCGCCATGGCCATCGCCTCCATGGCCTGATGCTGCTGAGCTGTAGCAGAGGCGCCGCCGCACTCTGCAGGCGCCCGCCTGTGCACCACCCCGGAAGCAGCGTCCACATCCTCCATCACAAAGATGACGCGGCTGAAGGGCAAGGAGGTGGCAGTGTTGTCCTCTGTGCCGGTGATGCAGATGCTCTGGTCAAACATGATGTTCATGAGCTCCTGGTTGGTCCTGATCTTGCTGAGGGGAATGTTGACAACGTGACGCCCAGTGTACTGAGCCAGCGCCTTGATGAAAGACGTCTTGCCAGTGCCGGGAGGACCGTGCAGCAGGAAGCCCAGCTTCAGGGGGTAGCCGGGGATGGAGAACTTGCCAGTCTTGTTGACAAACTGGTCCACCAGAGACAGGATGGTGGCCTTCTCGGGGTGGAAGAAGGACGCAAAGGAGCGCGCATCAGACAGCTTGTAGCGCTTGTAAAGCATGCCCGACCTGGCCTTGTCCTCGGAGGAGGCAGACAGCACAGGCGTGTAGAAGTAGCGGGAGGTGTCGATCTTGCTGCGCAGCTCGGCGTTGTACAGGTCAACGCAGTGGTCAATGAAGGCGTTGATGGTGCTGGGCCCCACACCTCCGTGTGTGGCGCGCAGGGTGATGGTGGTGACGGTGATGCGGCTTGAGCGGTTGGAGCCCTCATTGGTGCAGCGGGTGACCACCCTCTCCAGCTCGATGCCATTCTTGAGGTCCACCCAGCTGCCGTTGGGGGGCGCGCACAGGTAGGAGTAGTGGGAGTAGGTGCTGGAGGTGGTGATGGTGCTGTCACTGCAGCTGTCGTTGTCGTTGCTGCTGCCAGAACTGCCTGCAGCAGCGCTGTCCAGCCCCTTGTCCTCCTTGCGAGCCTGCACAAGTGAAGCACAGCACCAGGGTCAGCAAGCAGCTGTTGGCACAGCCGGCAAGCACACCAGCATGCCGCGCCTGTGGTGGCACAGGAAGTCCATCGCCAGTGTGCCTACCTGGATGTCGCTCTCCATCCATGCCTTGGTGATGTCAGGCATCTGGGTGTTGAGGTACTTCAGGATGGCACGCTGGATAACAGCGTTGAAGGCCTCATCATCATTCTCGTCCTCACACCACCAACAGCTGGGGTCTCGGCTGTGGCTGATGACGCGGCTGGCGCGGCTGCGGCCCAGCTTGAGGGTGTTGAACCACGCCTGGAACTTGGGCAGTATGGAGCGCAGGAGGAGGGGCAACACCAGCACCAACACCAGCTGCAGCCAATTGCCAGCACCAGTGCCACCGCGCTCGCCACCGCGTGCGAACAGCATCATGAGGGTGGGCAGCATGGAGGACAGGTGCGCCAGGCTGGCGCCACCGCCGCTGCCATCATCGCCAGGGTGGCCCATGCTGCTGTGCTGCCGTCAAGGTTGCGCAACCTCCCCTGGCGGGGTGTGGTGAGCACGAAAGTTGTTCTGGGGCTGCAGCGGCTTCAAGGGCAGGTGTGCGATGAAGAGGGAATAATGGGATGCTCCCAACGCCGCGTCTTATACTCTGGCGCCGCATGAAACCGGGCGTGGGGCTGGGCGGCAGCTGGAGCGAAGATGCGCAACCGTCCATGGGTTTCAAGCAACACGCCCGGCAGTAAGCATCGAAACAAGTATGCACTTGCAGCGCAGCGTGATGATTTGCTACCACTGCTTGATTGCCAGCGCCCATTCATGATCATTTGCCCACAACCATCATCACACGAATGCCAGTCGCTTGAAGCATGCAGCTTTATGGATGCCGGCGTCATCATACTGCCAACCGGGCGCCAGCGGCCTTGTCATGCACCCTGTCAGCCCCTTTGACCAGCACCAACACACGTCGCCCAGCTCACACAGCAACAGCCAGGCCAAGCTCACGCAGGTGGGCAGTGCGCTGTGTCCAGGTCCACGCTGTGTCCAGGTGGACCTGGACACCTGCAGGTGCTCCAGTTGCGAGTCTATCCAGGCCACCAGGTTTGCTGAGCCATGTCCCAGGCAATCTCCTTCACAGGCATGCAACAAACGACCGAGGCCTGCTGCTGATCCACTAGCTGGCAATGCTGCATCTGAATGACACGAGAATGGCAAGATGCCATGGTGATGCAGCATGGTAGGACATGCTGCGCGTCAACGGGTGCACAGTGAATTGCTGTGTGTAGCACTGTTGCTTGCATCTGCAGCAGCAGCCATCCGCTGGGCTCGCTGTTGATGGCTGCTCAGTACACTTAGCGGAGCGTGAATGTGCTCGCTGTGCGCCGCCGCAAGTGCTCCAGCGTCAGCAGCTGAGTAGGACTGACCCTTTTAAAGCGGAAATCGGCTCAACTGCGCTTTTCTAGATCTTGCCTGCGCCACAGCCTCTTGTGTGCCCTGCCTCTTTGCCACCCTCCCGCCTTGGACCTTGGACCTGCACATCAGGCCCGAGTGCGCTACAAACCTGTGGAACACATCAGGCAGCGCCCGCTGAGCCGTAGCCATGAAGGTGCGCCACGCAGCTTGACATCGGCAGCCCTCCTGCGCGCGTAGCGCCAGCATCGGTGGCGCGCCTGCCGCTGTCTCAAAAACTGAAGTGACCCTTGCTGTGCTTTGCATGCGCACCCACCGCGCAGACCCAGTACCCGCCGAATTCAGACACAGACAATAGCCTGTACTCTTCCGATGCCTTCCGCATGTTTTGCTTCAAGGTAGGCATGAGCTGCTTCGCACAGCGATGGGGCATGAGCAGACGGGGCAGCGCCATGCCAGAGCAGCCAACAACAACCCAAGCGCAATGCTTGACACGGCGGCTACTACACACGCGCAGGTCCTGCCCTGCTCCAAGCGCTTCTGCCATGACTGGGTGACGTGCCCGTTTGCGCACCCCGCGGAGAAGGCAAAGCGGAGGGACCCCCGCGCCTACACCTACACTGGGGTTGCTTGCCCAGACCAGAAGAAGGTGCGCATGCAGCGCAGCCCATCGACAAGAGAAGGGATTCGTCGCACGCGTCACTGACTCACCCCTTCTCTTGGCGCACAGAATGCCACCTGCCCACGAGGCGACGCCTGCACGTTTGCCCACAACGTGAGTTGTGAATTCGTTTGAACGCGCAGCAGAGCTGCAAGCCTGTGCCAGCTGCCAGGGAGCTGTTCAGTAACACCTGTTTCCGTGACCCTGTTGTGCAATAGGTGTTTGAGTACCACCTGCACCCCAGCCGCTACCGCACACAGCTGTGCAATGATGGCGCAAACTGCTCCCGCAAGATCTGTGAGTGTCATTTTGCAGCGCTTTGCGCGCGAGGCTGCCCAGATCAGCAGGGCGCTCACCACATGCATCCCAATTTTGCACCCATTCGCAGGCTTCTTTGCCCACTCAATGGAGGAGCTGCGTGTGTCCAGTGTCAAGGTGGTGCCTCCAGACAGCGCAGCCAACAAGGCCAGCTCACCAGGCGGCTCGCCCGACTTCGACTCTGTGGACCCATTCAGCGGGCAAGGTGATGATGCTGTCAGCGCACTGAAGCAGCGATCATCCACATCTCCGGTATCCCCACTGTACTCTGATGCCTGGGACCCGCTGGGAAGTCATGAACCACCAACGCGCCGCTCCAGCCTGCAGCTGCAGCAGAAGCAGCAGCAGCAGCAGCGCCAGCACCGCATGTCGATGGACCAAATCGGCATGCGCCCTCAGCGCCTCATGCACCAGCCACGCAACTCGGTGGACCTGGCAAGTGAGCTGCAGATCCAGCAGCTGCAGCTGTCGGCGCTGAAGGCCCAACTTCAGCTGCAGCAAACGGCGTTGCACACCCTGGGTGCCCAGGCCGATCCAGGTGCATCTGTTGCACAGCTAGCCCAGGCGCTTGCCCAGCTGCAGATTGCGAGCAACCTGGCAAGTGCTGAGCAGCTGCTGCCTGCGGCAGCTCTGCAGCAGCAGCAACAGCAGCAGCAGCTGGTGCCCAACCTGACGCAGGTGCTCATGCAGCAGATGATCCTGCAGCAGCAGGCGCAGGCACAGGCGCAGGTGCAGGCGCAAGTGCAGGCGCAGGCGCAGGGTCAGCTGCTGCAGCAGCTGCACGGCCAGGCCATGGCTGGGCAAGCGGATATGGCTGCATCGGGCTTGGGTGTGGGAATGCTGATCCCTAACCAACAAGCGACGCTGAGCCCTGGCTACAGTCTGCCTATCCCTGGCACATCTGCAAGCCTGCCTGACTACAGCCCTCTGTCCAAAATGCCCAGCTTGCCCAGCCCTGACCTGAGCTTCCAGAGCCTGCAGGCGTCAGCTTTCGGGGTCAACAGCCCACCGCTGCTGAGCCCCTCGCCCATGTCTGCACTGGATGGGGTCTTCAGCCATGCGCCATTCTCCAGCCGCATGTCTTCTGGGATCACCGCTGATGGTGACGAGGCCAGCGCAAGGTAGTGCGAAGCTCGAGTGCATCATTGGTCAAGGGCCCATCAAACTGCACGGCTCATTTTTGTGACGTGGCGCTGACAGCGGTGTTGTTTTCCAAGTTGTGCTATGGACTGACGAGACAAGACGAGGCGAGGGGTAGGAGCGTGCAGTGGTTTCCCTGAAGTGCTTGGAGTGTATTGGTGACCGATGAACCCAGTTGGCCCTCATGGGCACAGAGGATGCTGAGAGCTGCGAGTGTGTGTTGCTACAGGGTTGCCCATGGGCAAGGATTGCTGCAGCTGTTGCGCAGCTGCCTGCAGACTGGTGTGGTGGTGGGATGCAAGGGTAGATCCTAATTCTCGCATGCAAACATTTCACCCTCGCACTTTCTCCACCACTTGTGCTCCTAGTAGCCCATTTGCTCCGGGCTCTTCTCATACTACGTATCATTGACATTGCCTGGCTGACTGGTTATGGCCGCGCTTTTGCGACGCATGGCGGGCACGAGCAGGGTGTTTGCCCTTCAGGGGAGTCCTGCTCGGATCCTTATTTTTCTTCCTGTCTGAAACTGTTCCTGAGGTAATGTCAGGTGGACATTTTGTGGCGGACATCGGGCAACAGGAGGCAGGAAAGCAAAAATTCCAAATTTCTAATATTCAAACCTCGTTCTACCCTTTCAACATGGATTTTCTTGCCCGGGTGTACGGGTACAGCCCCATGAATTCCCTTCCGACCTAGCATGCATCCTGCGCATGGACATCTTTTGCGACCGGTTGGAGAAGCCTATCTGCGAGTGTGTATTTTGCTGTTTTCTGACAAGTGGTCTTCCCCCCAACCTTCGAGGGTTCAAGCGCTGGCTACCCAGTTTCTTGTACGATTTCATTGTGAATGCTTTGGGGGGAAAAAGTAACCTACCTCATCATCAGATACTGCTGTAACAAAACAAACAGCCCGCTTTTGCAGTGCAATACTTTGTCAGCGTTGCAGCATGTCATCAAAGCCAGGCTGCTTGGTACCTCACGCAAAAAAACCCTGGAAAGAGCGATTCACAGTGCCTTCTTCAAGCTCGCCAACAGCAGAGCAACAGCAAAAGCAAATGGTTCACAAACTTCCTGTCGCAGCCTTGGCCGCCTTCTTACGAATCCTCAGCAGCTTCTTCCTCCACGGTCGCTTTGCTGCGTCCTCCTCGCGGCGCTTCTTAGATCTATCCATCGCAAGCTGTGGCAGCAGCTGGGCATCGGCAGCCAGCATGCTTGCACGGCCTGGCGCGTTGGCGGATGCCCCCGAGCCTCCACCCTGCTTCCTGCTCCACCACTTCACCAGCGCCGGCGTGTGGCTGCTCCCCAGCGCTAGGAACCACACGCACTGGAAGGACGCTGGTGTGAAGGTGTGCCGCTCACCATCACTAGAGCCACCGTCATCTGCCGGGACAGAGAATTTGTAGGGAGCCTTGGTTGGGCCCAGGTAGTAAAGCGGCCCAGAGGAAGCAGATGTCCTGACCCCTTGCAGCAGGTCCGGTGTTGCAGGCGAGGCTGTTTCAGGGACGTCGCTTGCCGTGGCTGGTGCCCTGTGCTTGCCCTTGCCCTTTGAGTTGGCGCTTGCTGCCGCCGGCGGCTGCTCCAGTACTGCTGCCGCGGCCCCAAGCCGCAGCACCTCAGAAAAGTAGCTCTTCTTGGCCACAAAATCCGGCATGAGCAGCGCCCACGGCTTGCCGCAGCTGGCAGCAAACTCCAAGGCTCGCCGCATGTGGTCCCCTGAGAACGGAGGGTTCGTCACAAGCACGTCGAACTCAGGGCAGCGCCCTGCAGCGGCCACGGCATAAAAGTCCTCGTTGCGGTTGTACACGTCCTTGAAGCCCAAGCGGGACAAGTGCGTAACGCAGCTGCCAGCGCAAAAGTATGGGTCCTGTGGCGGGGCGGTGTTCAAGAGGTAACGGCAGAGAGCGGCAACTGCTTGAGCGCTGAAATGCATGTGAACAGGGCAGGAGGGCGAGCAAGCAGCTCAGGCAGCGTCAACGGTTGGAAAGCCTGGGGGCAGCAGGAATGCGGCCTGCCATCGCCAACGCTGCATCCTAGTGTGGCCTGCGGAAGTCAATTGTGCTTCCAATCCGCAATCTGCATGCGCTGACCTAGGCCTGCCCGCTGACCAAGGCACGACTCACATAGATGCGAAGACTCTCCTTGGGCGTGCCGAGCTGCTGGGCCAGCCGGAAGAGTAGGGGCTCTACGTCACGATAGGCCTCGAAGGGCGTCTCCGCATGGTCACGCGGGTCGTCCACCTTGAATGCATGCTTTGCCTTGACTGGTTGCAGCAATTTTCCCCCAGCAGCAAAAGAGGGCTTGCTGTGCTGTACCTTGCCTGCTCCAGCTGCTGCTGGCTGGCTGTGTGCCTGTGCCGGCTTGCCATGCGCTGTGCTCAGACCTGGCTTGTGCTTCTTGCCTTGCTGCTGCGCTTTTGAGGCGCTGTGGCGAGCCTTCTTGTGCACATGACCTTCCTGGTCATCTTCAGCAGCAGCACGCTTGCCTGGGCTGGCACCATGCTTCACCTGTGTACAGGCAGCATCAGTTGAGTTGCTGCACCTTGCACCATGGCTGAAGATGGCAGAGAGAGCCCACAGTACGCACCCTGCCATCGCCAGGTCGGCCGCGCTTCTGCTTGCGCTTTTCCGGCGAGCCAAATTGCAGCATCAGTCGCACAGGCGCTGCACCGGGGTCGCCTAGGAAAGAGCGCCGTTGGAGCGTGGGACCAATTTCCAACATGAACTTGTGCACCATGAACACTCGTGACATGCTGCACCAAGCTGCACCAACGCTCCTGTTCTCACTGGTAGGCATGTAGCTTGTGTGGTGGGCCTGCAGTACGGCCTTTTCTGCAACTCAGTCATATGCCTTGCAGGCAGAACAGTCTGGAGTGCAAGCTGTGGCGCGCAGCTGTTTGAATCCCCTGTAGCTGGCAGCTTAGCCCCGTCAGAGCATGTGGCGCCAGCAGTTGACTGACAAGTTGGAGCCTGTGGCCACACTCGCGAACAGACAGCCTGTGCAATGCGGAGCCGCAACACAGCTGACGGGCCTGGTCGCTGACCACCAGATGCTGCTGTTGCAGATTCAGCGGCAGATGCCCTGCAAGCTGGCTCGCCGCAGCATCTGGGCTTGACTGCCTTCTACCATGCTGGCACACAACCCTGTCTCATCAAGGTGGACAAAAGGATGACGAGGACTCCTCATCGAGCAGTACCAAAGGTGTGTGTTCAGCTCAACCTATACCTGGAGGCTGCCATTCCTGCGCTGGATGAATGCGCCATCCTCGTCTCTCACATCAGGCACATCTGGTGAGCAGGTGAGTGTTGACGTGTTGAGGGCCCTGGTCATCAAGCGCTTTGCCGACTTCATGAGCTCAAGGCTTTGCAGAACGCACAGGCTTGCCTGAGTTGAGCTGAATGCAGATCCTTGGTCGTTTGTTGCATGCCTGTGAAGGAGATTGCCTGGGACATGGCTCAGCAAACCTGGTGGCCTGGATAGACTCGCAACTGGAGCACCTGCAGGTGTCCAGGTCCACCTGGACACAGCGTGGACCTGGACACAGCGCACTGCCCACCTGCGTGAGCTTGGCCTGGCTGTTGCTGTGTGAGCTGGGCGACGTGTGTTGGTGCTGGTCAAAGGGGCTGACAGGGTGCATGACAAGGCCGCTGGCGCCCGGTTGGCAGTATGATGACGCCGGCATCCATAAAGCTGCATGCTTCAAGCGACTGGCATTCGTGTGATGATGGTTGTGGGCAAATGATCATGAATGGGCGCTGGCAATCAAGCAGTGGTAGCAAATCATCACGCTGCGCTGCAAGTGCATACTTGTTTCGATGCTTACTGCCGGGCGTGTTGCTTGAAACCCATGGACGGTTGCGCATCTTCGCTCCAGCTGCCGCCCAGCCCCACGCCCGGTTTCATGCGGCGCCAGAGTATAAGACGCGGCGTTGGGAGCATCCCATTATTCCCTCTTCATCGCACACCTGCCCTTGAAGCCGCTGCAGCCCCAGAACAACTTTCGTGCTCACCACACCCCGCCAGGGGAGGTTGCGCAACCTTGACGGCAGCACAGCAGCATGGGCCACCCTGGCGATGATGGCAGCGGCGGTGGCGCCAGCCTGGCGCACCTGTCCTCCATGCTGCCCACCCTCATGATGCTGTTCGCACGCGGTGGCGAGCGCGGTGGCACTGGTGCTGGCAATTGGCTGCAGCTGGTGTTGGTGCTGGTGTTGCCCCTCCTCCTGCGCTCCATACTGCCCAAGTTCCAGGCGTGGTTCAACACCCTCAAGCTGGGCCGCAGCCGCGCCAGCCGCGTCATCAGCCACAGCCGAGACCCCAGCTGTTGGTGGTGTGAGGACGAGAATGATGATGAGGCCTTCAACGCTGTTATCCAGCGTGCCATCCTGAAGTACCTCAACACCCAGATGCCTGACATCACCAAGGCATGGATGGAGAGCGACATCCAGGTAGGCACACTGGCGATGGACTTCCTGTGCCACCACAGGCGCGGCATGCTGGTGTGCTTGCCGGCTGTGCCAACAGCTGCTTGCTGACCCTGGTGCTGTGCTTCACTTGTGCAGGCTCGCAAGGAGGACAAGGGGCTGGACAGCGCTGCTGCAGGCAGTTCTGGCAGCAGCAACGACAACGACAGCTGCAGTGACAGCACCATCACCACCTCCAGCACCTACTCCCACTACTCCTACCTGTGCGCGCCCCCCAACGGCAGCTGGGTGGACCTCAAGAATGGCATCGAGCTGGAGAGGGTGGTCACCCGCTGCACCAATGAGGGCTCCAACCGCTCAAGCCGCATCACCGTCACCACCATCACCCTGCGCGCCACACACGGAGGTGTGGGGCCCAGCACCATCAACGCCTTCATTGACCACTGCGTTGACCTGTACAACGCCGAGCTGCGCAGCAAGATCGACACCTCCCGCTACTTCTACACGCCTGTGCTGTCTGCCTCCTCCGAGGACAAGGCCAGGTCGGGCATGCTTTACAAGCGCTACAAGCTGTCTGATGCGCGCTCCTTTGCGTCCTTCTTCCACCCCGAGAAGGCCACCATCCTGTCTCTGGTGGACCAGTTTGTCAACAAGACTGGCAAGTTCTCCATCCCCGGCTACCCCCTGAAGCTGGGCTTCCTGCTGCACGGTCCTCCCGGCACTGGCAAGACGTCTTTCATCAAGGCGCTGGCTCAGTACACTGGGCGTCACGTTGTCAACATTCCCCTCAGCAAGATCAGGACCAACCAGGAGCTCATGAACATCATGTTTGACCAGAGCATCTGCATCACCGGCACAGAGGACAACACTGCCACCTCCTTGCCCTTCAGCCGCGTCATCTTTGTGATGGAGGATGTGGACGCTGCTTCCGGGGTGGTGCACAGGCGGGCGCCTGCAGAGTGCGGCGGCGCCTCTGCTACAGCTCAGCAGCATCAGGCCATGGAGGCGATGGCCATGGCGGCAGCCATGGCGGCAGCTGCCTCTGCTGGAAAGGGCAGTGACGGCCGCAGCCGCAGCGGCGATGAGGACCGCGAGTCCAACGACGGACCTAGGACCCCTGGGCGCACCCCTGAGCCTGGTGGTGGTACCTGGGGCACAGCGTCCAGCGTTGGGGCTGGCGGTGGTGGTGGCGGTGGCGGCAGCGAGATTGAGATGGGCCCTGTGCACTGGAAGGACCTCCTGAAGGACTCCGCTTCTGACAATGACAAGCTGAACCTGGCGTCCCTGCTGAATGTGCTGGACGGCGTCATCGACACCCCTGACCGTATCGTGGTGCTGACCACCAACCACCCTGAGAAGCTGGACCCTGCCCTTATCCGCCCAGGTCGCATCAACCGCAAGGTCTACCTGGGCAACATTAAGCTGTCTCAGGCGCAGGCCATGATGCGCCACTACTTCAACGCCGGCTCCCTCCTCGACGCACACACTGAGCAGCGGCTGGCTGACGTGTTTGTGGATGATGTCATGTCCCCTGCTCAGCTTGAGTCCATGTGTGCCGAGTACGAGAGCGTGGAGGAGCTGATTGACCAGCTGCAGTCCAAGCTGCAGCG
>JAWZTI010001841.1:0-11037 GCA_039880955.1 Chlamydomonas urium | reverse complement strand
CGCAACACGCCGGCAGTGCGCGAGGCGTCGCCCGGCGGCTTCCGCCGCATGGACTCGGGGCGCAGCCCCTTCGCAGACCATGCCGCGCCTTCCGCCGCGCCCCCGCACGCCCCCGCGGGCATGCTGCATCGCCAGGACTCGAGCGCGGTCACCGACCTGCGCGACACCGCCGCATGGCAGTACGTGCCCCGCCTTGTGGCATACGAGCCGCTGCAGGTGTCGCCCGCACCCGGGCCCCCGGTGCTGCTGAGCCGCCAGATCGTGCAGTACCCCGCCTTCACGCATGCCCAGGTGTGTATATGAGCGCCAATGAGCCGTAGGGCCAGCTATTGTTCGCCAATGAGCCAGCCCTTGTCCCACTCTCAAGCCAGCCCTTGTACTGTCATTTGAGCCAGCCTTTGTACTGCCATTAAGCCAGCTCTTCTCCTGTCATTGAGCGCGCCCTTGTCCCAACATGAGGCCAGCCCTTGTTTTCCCCTTCGAGCATGTACTTGCCATGCGAGTAGCCCTTTTCCCGCCATAAAACCAGCCCTTGTTCCGCCATGCCGTGGCCCTTGACGACCAGGTGTCTGCCATTCGCTCACTGCTGGACGCCGCGCACGAGGCGAGTGCCAGCAAGTGGGCGCAGCAGGGCGCTGCCGTGCCCCTGCCGGATGACAGGGCAGACGAAGAGCAGGAGGCCGAGAGCGAGGTGAGGAAGCAGGGGGGCAAGGAAGACCTCGGGCCTAGGCTGGAACAAGGTTACTCGTGCCGCGAGGGACTGGCAGGGGGCCGAGGCTGAGGTGAGAAGCACAAGGGAGCAGCACACTTGTCATGCAGCTGCTAACCCGTGCAGACCCACCGCACCCCAGCCTATCTGGTCATTGCCCTGTGCTCCTGCCCTCCCACTGGCTCCCTTTGCTCCCTTTGCCCGCCAACCCATGGCACACCCCTTGCCAACTATGGCACGCCCCTTGCCACCGCGTGCAGGTGCTTGCGATGATCCTGGAGACGCGCAAGCAGCACAGCCAGCGCGCCGCCCGAGGCTTCGGCAGCCGCGATGGCCAGCTGCAAGGCCCCCGCCGACGCCGGGTCACGAACAGCGGCCAGGACAGCGACGGGCCATTGCGCACCCGCCTCAGCGCCGGCGTCAGGGTCAGCACCACCGGCGGCAGTCAGGTCGGTCCCGGCGCAGCCCCACCCCATCAGCACCATGCTTCAGCGGCCGGGGGCGTGGCGGGCTCGAGCCGCGTGCAGTCTTCTGCTGGAAGGGACGATGTGCTCGCTCCCTGCCTGACCGGCAGGGCCAGCATGCAGGGCGCGGGCTGGGGTGGCCACGTCACGATCGCCTCAACGGCGCCCACGGTCGCGCCTCCTCCTCCGCCTGCCAGCGACCTGCGCTCGCCCCGAGCGGCGGGGCCATTGCACGCTGGCGCCGCGCCGCGCTCATCGCCCTCCGAAGCTGCGGCGGTGGGGCAGCACGGCCGCCACCATGCCAACACCATGCCGCCGGCACCGGCGCCGTTCCTACCCGCAACCACCACCACCATCACCGCTGACCACCCGCAAGTGGTGGCAGTGGGCGAGGTTGGCGCCCCTGGCGGTGGCGGCGGCGTCTCCGGTGCCCCACCCGTGCCGCTGCTGCAGTGGGCCGTCAAGCCCCGCGTGCTGCCACCACGCCTGCCCAACCCCAACGCCTACACAGCCGCATACGGGCCCCTGGCCGCGCGCCTGTATGAGGGTGGGGCAGCGGCTGCGGCGGCTGAGCCTCCCAAGCCGCCGATGCTAGCGAGCGATCAGCTGCAGCGGACGAGCATGGGAGGGTCAGGGGCGGCGGTGCAGGGGTCCACCCACCTGGCAGGCTCTATGAGGCCCTCTGGCGCTGCCTTACGGGATCGGGCACGTGGCGCCCAACAGCAGCTGGGGGCATCGTTGCAGGTGGGGACAGGCGCCGGCCGCGGGGCGTCAGCGCAGCCGCCGCGCCTGCAGCCACTGCCGGCCGCATACGTGCAGGACGGGGAGCAGTACCTGGAGCAGTACACCGACTCCGTACCTGGCAGCGGCGGCGGCAGGTCGACGCAGACGGCGGCGCTGCTGAGGCTGTCCCCAGGGAGCCGCGGCGGGGGCGAGCCGGCGTTCAGCCTTAAGCCGGCGCATGTGCACTTTGGCATGGTGGAGGCGGGCGCGGTATCGCACCGCGTCGCCCGGCTGCGCAACAGTGCCACGGTGCCCGCGCATTTCGGCATCGTGCGGCCGGCGCTGCCGCTGCGCGTCATCCACCGCCCCGGGCCCGTGCCGCCAGGCAGGGAGGCGTTGCTGACGTTGGAGTTTGTGGGCCAGGCGCTGGGGGACTTTGTGGGCAGCGTCACCATCCGCACTGAGACAGGTGACCTGACGCTGACGGCGTCAGCCAGCGTCGTGGCGGCAGCAGGGGCAGGGACGGCGCAGCAACAGGAGGTCTAGGCCATGGCTAATGTTTATTTGCCACCTTTTGAACCCCGTTTGCTGCTTGTTAAGTCATGTAAGCAAGCGGTGTTGCTTTGTATGCCACAAAGGATCATCTCAGCAGCATGCTGTCGCCAGCAATGCCCACATCCATGCCCAGAAGGTGGGCAGGCTTGGCAAACAAGCTCTAAACCAGTTACAATTTGCGCACGGCTTATGCACATTCCTGTGCAGGTCAGCGGCGGGAGAGGGGGCAAATGCACGCACAAGGTTCCTTCCATTGCAGCTCATATGGTGTTACATGCAAAGCCGTGCATCTCACAGTAAGAGCTTTCAATCAGCGCCCGCCAATGCAGCTCGTACAGCACGCTTAAGCTTCACATCGAGCAACAATAGGCCTCTTCCCCTAGGCTGCTGGTTCTGCAAGTCCTATAGCAGCTTGCCGTCGTTGTAGCTCACAGCCACGTGCCGGCCATCAGCACAGTGCGTCTACAGCAACATCAGCAACGTTGCACATGGGCACGTCGGCAGCACTGTCGTTGAGCAGGAGGCGGCAGAAAGGTTGGTGGGCAGCAAGCGGCCAGCTAGCACCACGGACCCAGGTGGTCAGCAGCAGCAGCAGCAGCATGGAAAAAGGCAAGAGATACGCCCTCTGGCGTGGCATGGCAGCGTGAAGTGGCTTGAGGAGCAGCAGCATGACTGCTGCGTCCACTCAGATCATGGTGCTGGCATGACGATGCGCCTTCCCCAGCAGGCTGCGAGGACGGGGCTTCAGCTGATGCCTTGATCAAGGCGACACCTTGAAGGTGTAACTGGGATCATGGTTGAAGCTTGCGGTCAGTAGACAGTGAAACAGCGCATCGCAAAAAGGGCTTGTCAGCCACCATCGCATTGCTTGCAAGCAACTTGGGTTGATGCGGGTACTGTGGGTGAGCCCTCAAGGCCATCAGCACTCTGGGGCGGAAAGACAGTCAAGCCTCTGCAGGCCAGCTCGTGCCCCAACAGCGGCCACACCTGCCTGGTCTGCCACTGCTACCAGAACACCCTTGTGATGTTCAGGCTCCGTGATCTTGGTGCCCAAGGCAGACTGCTGAGCCAAACTGCTGAAACACGGTATTCCTCATGGCCAGGTTCTTGCAGTTTGCATAATGCGTAATTAGGTATTACACCTGCTTCACCAATTTGAAACCATGCAAGGGAGTAGCATGAAGGGTCGTTTCGGGATTAGGGTTTAGGGTTAGCTACAACATGGTACAGACATTGTCAAATAAGCCAGCAAGACGAGGTTGGGCATTGAGCATTGGGTGCCATGAGGGCTGGTGTGGCTGACGTATGGCTAGTCAAAGTGAAGAAATGGCTCGCCATACACAATATTTTCCCAAGTAACTCTCAATGGATTGGTTGCCAGAGACACGCAAAGCATGTTCAAAGTGTGATTTCCTTTGATGAATGGACTGCACAAATGGTTGGTGAGCATGTAGTCATCGCACACTACCCGGTCACAACTTGGTGTTCACTGTCAGATATCAAACCATACAGTAGGTGCTAGGTGCAACCAACATGTCCTGCACCGGCATGGCAGGGAGCAGCCCCGTGTAAAACATGTTTGCCGGCACAGCGACACTGGCATGTAAGCATTTCGCTCGCGGCATTCATTTGCTGTGAATGCTAGTGCTGTGAATGCTGGTGCAGGGCAGGCTTGCCTGCAGACTACGCTTCTTCCTCAACCCACGCCCAAGGGCGTAGTTCTTTCTTTCTTTCGTTCTTTCTTTTTAGTGCTGGAGAAAATAAAAGACAAATGTTTTGCTTGTGCACACTGCTGACAGCTGTTGTGTACACTGCTGCAGCTGTCAGCTGACAGCTGCAGTTCGTTCATTGCAGCTGCACGATGTTGCCAACATTGCCTGTTGGTGGATGGTGAGGCGATGCAGTGCAACGCAAGCCCACAGGTATCAGGCTGGTGTATGGCCGCTGTTAACAACGGCCATACATGTGAACGTTCACAAGTGTGGGGCGTGGAGGCAGGCGTACGCGGGGCAAGAACGCGTGTAGTGGATTAGGGGGACAGACATACGTGGGGGAAGACACGCGTGCCTGCAGGCCACCGCTCTTCTCCACATCTAGATCTGGTCAATGTGCGCTCACAGGCGCTATTCTCATCTTCTTTTCACAGCGCGTCGCCGGCCTTTGCCTCCTCCTCCAAGTTGCGCCACATGTCCAGGTTCTCCTTCAGGCTGTCCAGCAGCTCATTGGTGGCCGGGAAGACCTGAGCCAGCGCCGAGAACATGGGCAGCGCGACGACGTTGAAGAAACCACTCTGCGCCTTCGTGATGCCGCCTTTCGTTCGGTCCATGAGCGGCGAGACGGGCTGGCCCAGTCCACGCTCCGTGTCGCCCTGACGGAACATCTCCTGCAAACAGCAGGGGGCCACAGCCGCTTCGTTGGTTGCGCCAGCCACAGCTGTGAAACACCATTGACTGCAACCAGGTGACATTGAAAATAGCCCACGCTGGTGCGCAGCAGCGCGTACGCAGGGAGTCATATCTACACCTGACTGTTCCTTTTGCAGTATCCGCTACAGTCTAGCGACGTGCGGGTTCTGCAAACAAAGCTGTGCAGGGGACTACACTCACCTCCTCCAGGCGCTTCACCCATTGTATGTGCACTGAGCGACTGCTGGTCAGGTGCCCCAGGTCCGCGCACTTCAGGACCATCTGCACCACCAGGGCAAGGGAGGTCGCGGTGCTCACTTATCATTCATTACTAAGCAGGACAAAGAAGCACCAAGTTGTGATGAATTTAATTGAGCCTTGCGCTGCACCTCCCCATGTCACGTGTAGCGGCTGCACGCAGCAGGGGCCTCGCCCATGTAGCCCACCCCTTGAGCGTGGCTACGCGCACCTGCAGCACAATCATCTGCGACTCCAAGTCCCATATTGGCCCAGCCAGGAGGCTTTGGCTGACTGCACGGGAGAGGTCAATGGAGGACGCCTTGCCGCTAAGCGGCCCAGACCGGAAGCTGGAGTTGCGCATCAGCGCACTGCATGTTGCCCTTGCAAACATGGCGTCTGCCGCGCCCCCACTTGACGCATTGCTGCGGGGCGACGCCACGCTCTTGCGGCCCAGCCGTGGCACCTCCTGCATGTGCGTGTATGACTTGCGCGCAACTGACGATGACGGCAGCGCCCCATCTGCGATGACCAGCGGCGCGGCGCCGCTGCAGCTGAGCGTGCTGTTGCCTGGGGGTGCTGAACCGGCCATGGCCTTTGCCTGCACATGAAGCTCGATGCGATGCATGCTGGGGATCGCCGTGGGGCGGGACGCTGGCACAGTTGCGCTAGACGCGGCGCCACTGGTGGCTGAGCCGGTGCAGGAGCCCACGACAGGCAAATCATTCGCCTCGATCACAAACAGCGGCGCGATGGTGGGCAGCGTGCTGCGGCTCTTCGGCGGTGGAATGCGAGGACTCTTCTCCGTTCGCGATAGCAGGGACGCACGGCCAAGCGTAGGGGCCACCACACCGCGACCTGCAGCTTCGCTCGGCTCGAGGCTGCCGCCCCGCAGCGGCACGTTGCCCAGCGCGCGGCTGCTGCCGCCGTTGACGACGCCGCTGCCGTTCGTCATCAGTAGCTCCGGCAGCACCCCCGCGTCGCAGTCGGACAGCCGCAGCTCGTGGCGCGTGGGTACGACCTTGGAGCTGAACATGCCCATCAGCGCAAAGTGCTGCGGTGCATGGGCAGCGACGGGAGGGAGCAACAGGCAGGCAGCAGGTCACATAGAGGTTCAGTACCACAGGAGTTGAGGTACTTGAGGCTTACATGCAACGCTGCGCACCGTTGCGGCAAATGCTGCCACATGCTGTACAGTGCAGACGTGCTGTGTGTGATGGCGCTGGTATGGGGAGCAGGCAGAGCCTTGGGTTCATGCTGCACACCTGCTTCATGTCCGTCGCCAGGACCAGCTCGATGAGGTCCTTGCGCATCGCATCCCTCAGCTGAGAGTGGCAAAGGGGTTGGTGGCACGCAGCGTGTTAGCATAACTACCGTAATGCAAGCAGGTGCTACAGGTGCCTGACATTTTGTATGTCACTTGTACATGCACGAGGAAAGTTGGCAGAAGGCACAGCGTAAAGCGCATTGCCTTGCAGCCAGCAGCCTGTATGGCAGTCCTGGACCCACAAGTATGCAGTACAGGGTGCTGCACATGACTAGTCCTTCCCGAGTGCTGCTGCCACACACCTTCTGGTCTTTGCTCGGAAGGAAGGCGTAGGGCTCGTCCACCATGAGCAGGAACGAAGCAGCCAAGTGGTGGTTCTGAAGGGAATGGGGAGAGGGCAAGGGTGCAACATGGCTGGTTAGGGCATGGAAGCCAGCATATGCCGTTGTGTAGTACGGAGCCAGAGCAACCGAAGCGCTTGGCTCTAGCCTCAGGATAGGGTCGACCCACAACAAGGCAGCTCCGCAGCTTGCGCTTTGGCGCCCCCAGCTCCAAGCAGGTGTTGCCAACACTCACAGCACCATCACTGCTGGCACCCATCATCAAAGCAAGGATGTGGGCAGCATGGCCGCAGCCAGAACTCACCTCCTGAGGGCTGCGGTCGTTGTAAAGGAGGGCGAGGCGATCGTAGGAGCGCACCAGGAAGTCGTTGTTGAACCCTCTTGCATATGGATATGGAGGCAACAGCAGTCAAGGCAGGCAGGCCATGTCAGCGAAATCTTGACTTCTTGCCACGCTGCTTTGGCATTGCTGCTGTGTCAGGTGTGCTGTTGAGCCCCGCTGTGCCCTGCGCCTCCCTGACAGCGTGAAAGTACCCTAGCGTTGTAAGGTGCCAGGAGGGCAGCACAAGTTGCTGCTGAGAGCTGCAGCTGCTTAGCAGTAGTGGCACCTGGCCAGGCAATGGCGTATACGTACCTGTGCTCAAAGTCATGAATCACAGCTCCTATGTAGCATGTAAGTAGCTTGGTATGGTACATGTGGCTCTGCAAAAGTGCAAAGCGGCAGCAATTTCGACACCACAGGTTGAGGCTGAGGCTCATCAGCAACCAAGCGAATGTCAGAGCCAGCAAGGATGCAGGTCCGGGACTGTGCATCTGAGACCGGGCCACTCCGCATGATTGGACAACACAAGGATACCCCCACAAGAAGATGCCCCTCCGCACCTCCGTCAGGGGCTCTGCGTTTGCATGATTGGACAACACAAGGATAACCCCACAAGATGATGCCCCTCCGCACCTCCGTCAGGGGTTCTGCGTTGCTGTGTGGACAGCAGTCTGGGCTTTCCAAGAGGCGAGCCGAGCCAACGACAGCCTCCAGCACGCCGCCGCGGGTCAGCAGCACATGCAGGGACCGCAGCACATCAGCGGCGTGCGCGCGGCTGTGGTAGATGTCCTGCAGGTAGCCCTCCTCAATGCGGAGGAGGAACCTGCGGCACAGTGCAGGTGCGGGGTCATCAAGGTGCTAAAACAAGCTGCAGATTGAGTGTCAGGGTGCAAGGGCTGTGGCAGTGGCGTGCAGTGTGCGCCTCTGCATAGGTGTACAAAGTGTCACAAAGCCGCTGTACATCTGTAAGCTTGGGTCCCCCTTCTCTCCTCCATGGCCTGCCATCCCCTTTGCTGTTCATTATTGACTTGAACTGTCCTTTTGTGCCTTTGTCACTGCCCCAGACCAGAGCACTGTCCTGCACATGGCTGTCCTCTCACCTGTAAATCCTGGCCCATTTGGGACAGGGGTTGTATGCGCCCTCGCGGTGCCCTGAACAACTGTAACACACACCACACCACCTGTCGAGTTGAGGGCCTGAACTGGGCCCATGGGATTGACCTGCCCCTGCTCTCTGAGCTGCACGTATCTAAGAGGAATGTGTACGCCCTCGCTCTCACCTGGCCAGCTTTGTCTCATTCAGGTTGACGGCCTGGATGAGGCCCATGCGCTTGATGAGGTAGAAAGCCATGCAGGATAGCGGCCGGCCGTTGCTGACCTCATCCAGCTTGAACGCATCAAAGCGCCACTCGTCTGCGCCAGCCAGCACTCGGCCCAGCTGCACGTATGGGTGTGGCGCATGCAGGGAGAGCACAGATTGGCGCCTCGAAACGAGAAGACTAGGCTGGAGAGAGTGTGGAGGCGCAGACTGTCATCTATCCTGTCGGGCTGACTGCTCATGTGATGAGAAGCCTGCAACTCTCCTTGGTCGCATGTCTGCTGCAAGGCACTTGCATAGCATCCGCTCTGCGTTCAGGGCTTCCTCAAACTATGTGTGTTGACACCTCCCTGTTTCTTGTCACCCCCAGTGGCGCTGCGCTAGTCCACTGCTACGTGCCGCACGTCCACATGTCCGCACCTGGTCTGGGGGCTGCGCCACCAGCGACTGGATCATCAAGTCCGTAATGCGTGTGTGGCGCCCTGAGTTGGAGTTCATGAGGATCGCCAGCTCTGGAGGCAGCGTTTGCGACCCTCTGCGCGACTTGAGCAGCCACGACGTGCGTACGCGCGGAGAGGTTGGCTGGGGGAATCCAGCCCCGCCCATTGCTTCCGCCGCCGCTGCGAGCGCGCCGCTGCTGTTGTAGATGATGGCATGGCCACCGCTGTCACTTGTCTCCTCGAAGCCCACCATGGAGCAGCTACGCCGTCCCGTAACAGCCCTGAGCTTGGGCATGGAGGACCGCGACGTTCGGCTGCTGTCCTTGCCATTTGTCATGCTGTTGCACGACAGGGTTTTGAAGCCGTTCTTCTGGGAGATGTTGGACACGCGCGCAAAGCCGGAGCGCAGCATCGGCACCAGCACGCGCCCGTCTTCCGGACCCAGGCCGTTGCTGGGGGCTGGATTCGTGGTCGAGCGCTGGTGTTGCGAGGCATCGAAGTTACGCCGACTACCGTCCGGCAAGCTTCGGTCGTAGTGGTGGCTCGGGTCGTCGCGCAGCTGCTGCTGCGGAGGCCGGTAGAACGGCTGGAATCTAGTGGACGGGTCCGCGGGTCGAGGCATGAGCGTTGCACAGGTGAAGAAGCGGGCAATCCGGCTCTGCAAACAGGCAACATGCAAGGTGCACGCGTGTCAAGGTCAGGGCAGGAAGCCGCTGCCGACAGGTGGTCAATGGAGCGTTCAAATCCGCATAACGCAACAGCAGAAGAATGCGCAACACCACCCAAGGCCAAGGGCTCCAGATTGGGACCCAAGCGGAGGCAGTGCCCAGGCTTGGAGCACGAGCCGTATCTCACCGCAAGTGATGGCGGTTGTGACATGGCAGTGCTGCGAGCCTCCATGGCGCTGCGAGGGGAGACGGTCCTGGGCAGGGCCTGCGATGACGATGCACCGCTACCCGCGTTGGTCGCATTAGCCACGGACTCCAGCAGGGTCCTCTGCCGGCCAAGCGCCAAGGACATGCTGTGCTGAGCTGGCTGGCTGCCGTGGCTTCGGCTGTTTGACGTGGCTGCCCCGTCGTCCATGCCTTCGTGGATGGTGGAGAAGCCGCTGGTCGGAGCACCGCCCGCCACCAGCCCGCGAGCGATCGGCTGCTGCGGGTCGGCGGGGCGTGGTGGGTCTGACAGGGGCGACACAGGCTGCAGCTGCTCATGTGGCAGCGGCTGCTGATGTGCCTGCTGGATGGCCGGCAGCAGCATCACCGGCTGGGGTTTGTCCACAGGCGGCGACGGCACATCGTTGACCAGCGCAGATGCATCCTCCCCAGCCGCAGCAGCAGTGCTGGGGGACGGGTGAGCGCAGACGCTGTCAACTGTGGGTGAGCAGCGCGTCAGACGCAGGGGGCTCCTCTGCTTCACCTGCTTGTGTTCATGGCAGGAGCGCGACTTGTGGCTCTGGCCCTGCCAATGGTTGTGGCTGTGGTGCTGCCCGGTGCGCCTGACGTCGCCATGCCGGTCTGAACTGTGATCCGCCTGCGTGGTACACAGCACACGTCCGCCAGATGTGTGAGGATGATGAGCTTTCACTCCAACATACGCCTAGCACAGCCGCCCTGTTTTCTGGGCGCGGCGAAGCTACTTAAACCAGAACATTCCACAGCCGCTATTGCAAGCTCTCCAGAGGCTATGATGGGCTGTGATCTGCTGAGACCAGGTTATGCACTATGCCCAAGGGCAAGCATGCCTTTATTTGACACACCCGTGAAAAAGCGAATAGTCCTAGCCTGGGTTTGATAGTGCCTCACACACCTGTCGTGTGATTCCAAGCATACCCTCCAGCGCACGTGTGACCTCGGAGTTGCCTTGGAAGGTGCTGTTCAGGTTCAGTGGCTGCCACACGTTGTTGCCTGCTCGCAACAACGCCTGCCGCACCTCCACCACTTGGTGTAGGTCCACCTGGGGCGTCATGGGGAGGGGAGTGAGTAACTGCTGCGGCTGACGGCCCCAAATGTTGCTTGTGGGTTGCCCCCGAACTGCTGAATCTTCTGGTGCAAGCTACTCAACCCATTCCAGCAAGCGTAGGGGTTTGTAACCCCGCCATCCAATTTCACCCGCTGGTACCTGTGCATACACAGGGGAGGGGGCTAGGGGGACCCACTACAGCAGTACGGACCCTTAGGTGGCAGGAAAGTTTGCGGGAGGGCTATGTGGACATGCTGGCTGGAGATGAGGATGTGCAGCGGAAGCTGACGGAGGTGG
>JAWZTI010001839.1:0-10518 GCA_039880955.1 Chlamydomonas urium | reverse complement strand
CCTGCCTCCCCCCCAGGTGCTCACCAACATGCTTTGCTCTAAGCAGCACGAGCAGGAGTTCGTGGACATCAACCTGAGCCTCGCAACAGTCCTGAACGATCTCAACCTGGCGCTGCAGCCGCTCTATGATGTGAGTGCTGGGTATCTGAACAGGTATGTTATGTACCATACATACCTTTAGGGTTATATGTTACTGTCTGTTAGTTTTCATATCGTTGCCCGCAGGTTGCCGCCCTGCCTGCCTCACGCCTCCTGGTTGCAAGCCTTCCCCATCGTCACCAAGTCCCCCCTTCCCCATCTGCGGCCACAGGCACAGAGCATTCAGTGCGCAGACAGCATGGGCCCCTCAGCGGGGGCGGCGGGACGCCCCACACCAGCGCCCTCCACTTCCACCAGCGTCGATGGCATCCAAATGACACAGGATGGTTTTGGCGATGGCGCGGCCAGCAGTGGGCCAAAGGTGGGCACTGGGTGGGCACGAGTGTGGGTGCTGATGGGGTGGCAGTGCCTGCGGCTGGTTTTCAGCAAAGACACGTGCAGGTGTGGCTGCGAATCTTGTGCCCAAGGCCTCTGAACAGTGTTCATGGCGCACCTGACAGCGGCTTTAGCAGCAGTTACATCACCACCAACATCCAAACAACCCCGTGAATCTTCGCACCCCTCTGCCTCACAGCCCACGAGCAGCCTCCCCGGCATCCCCCACAGCGGCTTCAGCAGCAACTCAATCACCGCCAGTCCCACCCCTTCCGACATGGTCTCCCTCTACGACGACGATGCCCGCTCCGACCTGCGCTCCTTCGCGGGGCTGATCGTCAGCCAGGGCGGGTGGGCGGGGCTGGGGCCGGAGGAGCGGAACGCCATCTCCGCGCTGTACAGGGCCAAGGGCCTAGACCTGGTGACGCTGCTGTCGCAGGCGCAGACCGCGGTGGGTGCGTAGTGGGGTGTGGGCTTTGGGGCGCCACACTTGTGTGAGGAAGGGGCTGGACCTGGTGACGCTGCTATCGCAGGCACAGACGGCAGTGTGTGTGTGGTGGAGTGTGGGGTGTGGGGTGTCGGGTGTCGGGTGCCACATGTGTCCGAGAAAGGCGCACACTGATCTGAGAGGGTTGGGACACGCATGCCTGCGCCGGCGCAGGGCAGGGACGCGGGCGTCATGCAGAGGGTTTGGAGTGATGTGTTGAGGGCTATTGAAACAGCTATAGTGCGCAAAGCAGTATGTTTGCATGCAGGTTATGGCTGCCGTTGAAATGCTGTGGCTTCCTGAGAAAGCTCTGGTCTTACTTGGATGCTGTCACCTTACTTTGTCAGCTGTCACCTTGCAAAGGTCTGGGCATTGTGAAAGGGCCATTGATATGAGAAGGCTGTACTGACATGTATTACTGGGTCTTATTTCATTGTATGATACAGGCACGAGCCAATGTGGTGTGCAACAAGCTGTCAGACCTGGAGTACATCAATTGGGAAGACATTAATGGACCCAGGGGCCTGGGCAGGTGAGGCTGGGGTCGGCAGTTTAGGACAGGTGTGGAGGGTGCTGTGGAATGGAGGTTGTGAGGGATGGATGCGAGGAGCGGAAAGCAGGGGCCTGGGCGCGTCAGGCTGGGGTTGACTGCAGGTGAGTGCTGAGGCAGAGAGCGCTGAGGTTTGGATGTGTGTGTATGAAAGACTGTTTTGTTTCGCCCCTCGCCCCCCCCCCACACACACCTCGCACACTCTGTGCAGCCCGCTGGAGTGCATCTGCGTGGGCGGCAAGGCCACCCTGTACCATGGCAAGTGGCAGGGCACCGAGGTGGCCGTGAAGAAGATCGAGGGCGCAGACCACCGCAAGGCACAGGTGAGCCCAGCGATAGCTTGTGTGCTTGTGGGTGCTCCATGTCGCTCAGCGGGTGTATCGGTGCTGGAGGGCATGAGTGGTTGCGAGTCATATTGTTGAATGAGGGCGAAGACCACCGCAAGGTACAGCTGTGATGACTCCACACCTTTCTGCTCCCACTCAATTCAGCCCTCTCTTCACAGTTCACACCCTGGTGCCACACCACGCACCACACAATCCGCGCCGCGCCGTTCGCAGGAGGAGCTGGCGCGCGAGACGTACATCATGAGCACCTGCACCCACCCCAACATCGCGCGCATCTTCGGTCTCACGCGCGAGCCCTCCACCGGCATCCCCTCCATCATCATGAAGTTCTACAAGCGAGGGTCGCTGCTGGACGTGATGTGTGGGGCGTCCGCACCCAACAGCGCCCCCAATATCCCCGGCAGGGGCAGTAGCCTCAGCGGGGCGTCGGTTGGCGGCGGGCTGATGTCGACCGGCGGCTCCGGGGTTCAGGGTTCAGCGGGGGCGCTTGCGTTGAGTATCGTGGCGAGGATCCGCCTGGCCCGGGGGATAGCGCGAGGCATGGCGTACCTGCATGAGCGGCCTAATGAGGCGATCACGCACGGCAACCTGAACCCCAGGTGTGGGGGCTGGTGTGGGTAGAAAGTGTGGGAGGGTTGCACCCTGGGCACAGAGCAGGAGGGCTTGCTGGGGCTGGGTTTGCAGTCGACTCCTTGACCTTCATGGATACACTGCTGTATGATATCAAGATGGGATTGCAACGCGTGGTTCACATTTGTACAACAACATGCAGGGCAGCGCACACCATGCTTGCGCATGTTGCAAAGTGCAGCAAGGCAAAGGAATCCCCGGGCTTCTGCACCGACCTGGGACCTGCTCACGGCATTGCAGCGCTTGCAGCCTGCGACCTCCCGGTGTGCTCCTGTGCTCTCCAACAAACCAAATCCGCTCTGAGCCGCCGGCTCTTGCCCTCCGCCCCTGCACCTGCAGGAACGTGTTGGTGGACGAGCGCAGCAACCCGCCAGTACTGCACCCGGTGATCGCCGACTTTGGGCTGTCCTCCATGAAGACCCAGACGCGCACCATCGTCCCTACGCTGGGGGCGCGCTCAGTGGTGGGTGCTCAGGGCGGGATGGAAGTGGCTGGGCACGATTGCGTGCAGTGGTTGGCACTTGGGACTGTGTGCAGTGGGGTGGGGTAGCATTAGGGTGGCTCATGCCCTGTACAATAATCCAAGGGCGTGGGGCGATTGCTCAGCTTTCTGGTCCTGCCATGGCAACGCTTCCCCAAGCAGCCCCCTTGTCAGCTGTGACACCCTCAGCGCTGCATGCACATGCACCAAGCAGGTGTACACCGCGCCCGAGGTCATTGAGCGGCTGCTCAACACCCTAGCCCTGCTTTGACACCCATGCCCTGCGTCCCTCCATTGTCTCCCTGGCCCTGTTACAACACCCTGATTGCTGCATGCACCATGCAGGTGTACACCGCGCCCGAGGTCATGGAGCGGCTGCTCAACTCCTCGCCCTTGCCTGACACTCTTGCCGCATGGTCCCTTGGCTCATAACCCTCCATTGTTGCAACGCCTGCATGCAGGTGTACACCGCGCCCGAGGTCATGGAGCGGCTGCTCAACTCCTCGCCCTTGCCTGACACTCTTGCCCCATGGCCCCTTGGCTCATAACCCTCCATTGTTGCAACGCCTGCATGCAGGTGTACACCGCGCCTGAGGTCATGGAGCGGCTGCTCCTGCACCCTCGCCCTTGCCTGACACTCTCGCCGCATGGTCCCTTGGCTCATAACCCTCCATTGTTGCAACGCCTGCATGCAGGTGTACACCGCGCCCGAGGTCATGGAGCGGCTGCTCAACCCCATCAGCGCTGGGGGCCACAAGCCCGCGCCTGAGGGGGACGTGTACGCCTACAGCATGATCCTGTACGAGCTGTTCTCAGGGTGAGGCATCTGGGGACCTTGCGCAGGGTACAACACAGATGACAGGATACGGGGACATGGTGGGATTCTGGAGGCCGCTCCCGCGATTCCAATGTAGCTCCTGCTGCTGCTCTGTAGCTGGTTGCAAGGGTATCCCGCCACCTGCTCCTGAACCCTCGCCCTGTGCTCCTGCATCCGCGCTGTCCGCCCCTTGCTTACACTCTTGCTGCCCTCTCGCCAACCGCTCCTGCCCACGGGTGCACTGCCCACTGCTCAATGCTTCATTGCACACCGCCCGCTGCCCACCGCCCCTCCTGCTGCTGATCTTGCTCTGGCGCAGGTTGCAGCCATTTGAGGGTCGCACCGAGGCCCAGGTACTGCAGCTGGTTGCAGCCGGACACCGCCCGCCCCTCACTCGCTACCTGGCAGGAGAGGGATCCTCCGTCTCCCTCACCTCCTCCGCTGGCTCCATCTTCAACAACTCCAACACGGAACTCACCTCCCCGACGGGAGGGGCGGGTGCGCCTTTGCTGGTGAGCGGGGGCTCGTTCGGTGCGGCGGTCGAGCTGCTGGTGCCGCCTCCGCTGGCCAACATTATTGAGTGCTGCTGGGACCAGGACCCAGCGCGGCGCCCGACGTTCTCGCAGGTGATCACCGGGCTGGAGGCGGCCGCGGTCGCGCTGCAGCTCAAGCTGGACTGAGGGCTGGCGCACAGGCTGGCAGGCAAGAAGGTCAGGGTGGCCATGCAGTGCGGTGACACTGCTCCTCAGCACGACGTTAAACTGCTAGAGAGGGCAGAAGTACCCTGGTACTTTTCCAGAGGTTACGAGTTCGATTCCCATTGCGGAAGGATCCTGTTTCGGATATGGTTTCTAGACTTCGGGTGCCCTGCTTGCGGGGAAGGCCTTCGAGCCACTTTCGGTCATGAGCCTGTAAATCCTGGCCCATTTGGGACAGGGGTTGTATGCGCCCTCGCGGCGCCCTAAACAACTGTAAAACACACCACCACTGCTGCTTCCCCCGCCGCTGCAGCCGCTACTGCTGCTGGTGTGTCGACAGTACTGTAGCTTGAGCAGGGGCAGATTGTTGGAGATCGTGCTAGCGTGTGGTGCCTGTCTGCGATGGCTTAAAGAGCAGGTAATACGATTGATCTGGGGTGGAAGGGCAGTGCCTTCATGGCTGCAAGGCTATGGTAAGAGCATGCGGGGAGGGTGGGTGTTGCGGATAGGGAAGGGGGCGCTTGGTCACGCTCCAGGCGTTGTGCATGGCCGCGATGGTTTGCGCTTCATACTCTGCTTGCGAATGTACCGTTCAAGACCGTGATCGATTTATGAACAAAACAACCCTTGTGTGTCAGGTGACAGGTGTCCTGAGCATAAGAGCGCGGTTTCCACGTGCTGCCGCAGCGTTGATCCTGTGCTTTCAGCTGGCCCTATTATTGGTCTGCGGTTAAAGAGCTGTAAAGGGCCTGAAATTTGAGGTGGCTTGGGCTGAATTCAACTGAGCAACACTTGACCCCATGGCAGTAACGGTACGGGCACACAGCCAGTTTGCGCAGTTTAACCCAACGGCACTCAGGCGAGCCCATCGCGACCAGCTTCGCCAATGCTTGCTTCGTGCTGCAGAGGCCCTGACGCATTCAGCTGAGCTGGGTCATGTTCAACGAAGTCTTGGCTGGAGTGGAGATCTGGTGCTACGACCCCTGCACAGGGCCTGTGAGAGGCATTCAGAGACGCGTCGCGACGCACACATAATTTTCTGTTTGAGATGCCCGCTTCGCTGCGCCTTCTCCTGCAACTGGTGCTGCCGGTGCTGGTTGCTTTTGCGGCGACAGCAATAGGACTTCCAAGTTCCAGCAGCACTGCTCGTGCCAGCATATCGGACGCGCTGCCTCCTCGCCCACCCGTGCCTCCTGGCACCAACGTTCGCGGCATCAGGGACGCAGTTGTGGCGATAGGTAGCGACGGCCGCCTGTTTGACATTGGCGAGCGGCGCAGCTTCTCACTCTTCGTGCGCCTTGGCGAGGACCTTCTTCACCAGCAACCACTGGTTTGGTGAGTCATAGCTGTACCTGATCTGTGGGGGAGGGGAGTTGACGGGGATTCCCTCTCATCAGAGGGGGTGACGTGGGTGCAGGAAGCAGCACTGCGCCGCTTCTGGGCTTGAGCGCCAGGACGATGCGCTAACTCTTGAGCAGCAGGTGGTTTGCAAGGCGTGGGTGCAGAGCGTGGGGTGGGTGCAGGGTGTGGGGTGCAGGGCAGGGGTTGCAGGGCGTGAGTCGCAGCTGCAGGAGGCTGGTGCAGGGGATGGGGTGCAAGGCAAAGTGGGCGCTGGGGTGCAGGGTGGGGATGCGTGTTCTGGAGTGCAGGACTTCAGGTGCGACACCTGCCAGCGGACGCTCATCCGGCTTGACTCTAGTGCTTCCCGGCCCCTCATTACCTCATTGTGCTTCCTTGCTGCTGCTCAGGGGACCTGTACATCCCTGGCTACCGCGACAACCGCACATGCTCAGCGCCCTGCCTGTACGGGACGAGGGTCGCCGCACTGGCCCCACCCCCTCTCGCCCCCTTGCCGCCCACACCCAAGTCACCGCCACCATCGCCCAGCCCTCCCCAGGCTCGCCCTCCTGCACCGCAGCCCCTGGGCCCGGCCCCTCCGGCCAATCCGCCCCCACCCCCTCCGCCCCCCGGTATCCCTCCCGCCTCCTCTTCGCCGAGTCCCCAGTTCAGCAGCGGCAGCCCCAGTCAATCACCTCCAGCCAGCCCAGGGGCCGGGTCGTTGCCGCCGGCGCCCCTGCGCGTCTCCCCGCCTGCGCCACCTCAGCCGCCATCTCCCCAACCGCCTGGCTTCCCTGATGCACCACCCCAAGGTGTGTTTTAGGCGGCCCTTTTCCACTCGCAACCATGTACAGGTTTAATTCTCTTCAGCGGCTTCATCTACCCACGCCTACCCACGCCCACATCTTTCACGATCACTGGTGGAAGCGTTCCTGCTGATGTCAACTTCATCCCGGCAGATGGGGCGTTCACAGGTTTTGTGTGGCAAGCAAGCTCCACCGTGACCGTCCTGGCAAGCAACGGGGTGTCCAACGCCTCCGCCACGATCACCGTACAGCTGTGCACCGTGCAGGGTGATGGGTTGGTAGCTGCAGCCACGCTACCAACCCATCACCCTGCAATTCCCCGAAACAAACGATGGCTCCCCCATGATGCTGCTGGTCGAAAACACCTACTCGCTGAAGCTGCTCGTGAGTGGAGGCGGCGCGCCCTACGGCCTTGCATACACCCTGTCTGCCGAGCGCTGCCCCCGGGCATGACGCTCGACACGACCCCTGGCAGTGCGACCCTCGGCACCATCTCAGGTACGCTGGATGCTTCTGGTGTCGGCCAAAGCTATACCGCCACCATTGAGGCCACTGGACACCAAGGTCCAACAGGCGCTGCCGCAATCGCAAGCGCCGTGGTCACCATCACCGTCGCCTCCCCTGGCCCCGCGCCTGACCTGTCAGTTGGGTACCCGACCACGGGCTTCGACAACAATGCCTCTCCCCGCGCTGCGGGGCTTCTGTTGCAGGTGCAGCTCTACTCGGGCAACGCAGTCTCGCTATACCCCGTGACATCTGGGGTTGCGAAAAATTTTGCTTGCCCATCAGGCATAAGCGCGGACGACAGTGGGCTAGCGCTCAACGCTAGCACTGGAGTGCTGTCCAGCACGCTGATGCAGCGCAATAACGTGCCAGAGAGCCTTGCAACAACATTCCTGTACCAACAGCTTCTGAGGGTGAGCGGAGCAGCTGGCGTTGCTGACTTCAGCTCTTCAGTCAACGTGGCCATCACCAGCCCTGCAGCTGACATCAGCTGATGAGTGATCAGCTGATGAGTGATCAGCTGACCAGGCGCACTACCCGTCCCTGTGGCAAGCCAATGTAGGTGCTGTGTTCTCCACGCAGCCCGGCGTGACCGGCCTCACAGCGCCAACCTTTTCCCTCGTAAACCCAAACTCGTTGCCGATGGGCTTGAGTTTTAATGCCACCACAGGACGCATCTACGGCGTACCAGCTGTGGGCACAGAAGGCACCTATGACATCAACGTGACCATCACCTATCCCCCACAATACTCAACTGCGCTCAAAGTCAGGGCCAACATACTCACCGTCAATCCACCCACGACCTCGTCGCCATCCATCAGCACCTGAGCCTTTGCTGGCGCCAGTCCCCTCACCCTCACGGTCGGCATCCCTGTTTTCCTTCCCGTGGCCTTGAGCGGCTCGCTTTCGACATTCAGCCAATTCAACCTGCTGCCCCCCGGCCTGTCATTCAACCCCAGTGACGGCTCCATCTCTGGCACCCCCACTGCCGCATTCACACAACCAAGCTACACTGTCATGGTCACCGCAACAGGGCCTGGGGGCGACGCCAACGACGCCCTCACCATGACTGTCGTCTACACACGTGTGCAGGCGTGGACCGGGAGGATTTCTCTCCAATCAGAGAGGGAGATGAGAAGGAGGTGCGCTTGGTTGAATCTGAGTCTGTATATACACATGTGTGCACTTCTGACAATTTTGCATTAGTTTTGGGCCAACCAGATCAATCTGTGAATGTAAACGCGTGCAATCTGAGTGAGGCAAACCATTTGATTGTGCAATCAAAGTCGGCAGGATTAATCCTTAGCAATATTACGATTAATATGCGTTTTCAATCATAGGCAATCTTGAGCAGTAAGATTAATCCCCTCAATCGTACGATTCATCCTCAGATTGCCAAAGATTGAAGAAAGATTAAAAAATGGCAATTATAGATTGGGATTGGAGGTTGCTGCGGAGATTGAAGCTTGATTGCAAAAGATTGAGGGGCTGTATGATGAGTGCACCCCTCACCGTCTACTTCCCCACGCCCGCCCAGTGTGATGCTGGCAGCCCTGTTATCATCAGCCCCGTTGTTTTCGGGTTCTTCCTATCCTGGTCCCTTGCCTCTTCAAGCTCCCTCCCTCCTGGGCTGGACTTCAACGCCACCAATGGGCGTATAGCAGGTATCCCAACCACCCCGGGCATCTACTCCCTCTCTGTGATTACGACGGGGAGCGGCGTGCCTGGCCCCACCACTTCAACAATCTTCCTGACAGTGTACCCCAAGGTGGCGGTGTACTACCCGCGCACGCTCAGCGTGTACCCCAATGAGCTCCTCAGCATCACCCCCGTGACCACTCGCACGGGCTCGACCTACACAGTATCCTACCTGTCGGGGACTTCCCTAGGATCTTTCTTTTCCACTGCGAATGGTGCACTAGGTACCCTCGGTTCCGGAGGCATCCGGTCCTATGCCTTTGACTTTACTGCCAGTATCACCGCCACAGGGCCTGGTGGAGTGAGTGACGCAGCGGTCATCACAGTCAAGAGCGCCGCACGTCCCATGGGACGGGATGGCCATGGCGCTGGCCTACCCAATGAGCCCGTTCAAACTCGACGTCAATGTGACGTTAGCTTTATTCCCTGTCACCCGGGGTTACCTAATTAGGTAAGCGCCTTCTTATAAGCGCCTTCTCCCTGCTGCCACCTGTTCAGTCTGACCTTCGCGTCCGGCTCAACCCTGTGTCTGGACAGTTGTCTGGCAATTGCCAGACAACTGCAGAGGGCTTGCAAGCCCTCTGCAGTTGGGGTTCACAATCAAAATCCAGGCTACAGGTGCCAGTGGCACGGCTACATTCACCTGCTTTGGTGATGTTGTTTGATGAAATGAGACATGCATGACAGGAAGCGTCAAGCAATACGCGTTGAGGCGCATGCAAGGGATGCTGGGAAGCCCTACATTTGCCAACATTGCAAGGGCTTGAAAAAAACCTTCCCAAAGCATAGCGTATGTAGACAATAAGTTTGAATGCCATGTGGTTTCCACATGTTCACCAGCAGGGGCAGGCTCTCTTTGCTTCTGCACGTGCTAGAAGGCGCCATGTCGCTGACATGTTTCTGTGTTGTGACCAAACAATGCATTGTGTTGCAACAACACGTTGAACATTGCATTACGTACCTCTCTGCATTCAGTGCACGTCTGAACAAACGTTCCAAGCATCTCGATAGATATTGCATGATGGTGTGGGGAACGCCACTCGCAGGCTTGTCGTCGATTCTGCGTGCCTCTTGTGCACACAAATATCTTGTCGTTTGAGGTGTTCTGACACCGTCCCTGAGCGTTGCGGCTGCGCCATGCTCCCAGCGACAGGCAAGAGTCTTCACCCTTGCAGCAGGCCCTCGATTCAACGCCATCTGCAGCTCCGCGCGCATGCCAATCCTGAACATAGCGTCGAATCGCTGCCGCTACTCCCGTGCAGGTAGCTGAGGCTGCACACCAGGGGGCAGCATACCGGCAGCTGCAGTGCCATGTCAGACCCACAGTCACAAGCTCAAGCTACAGCGGCGACTTCCCAACAGCAAAGCCTGCCAACTGACGCCAGCTCCCATGCAGAGCACCCATCCATGCTGCGGGCACCGGGTGAGCAGCTCAACTCTAAGGCTGCATCAGTGGGCCTGTTGCGGCACAGTCTGCCAGGGGTACCTCTCAACCCTGCCGCACAGCCGGGCCACAAGCACAAGCGCTGCACTGCAGGGGCCGTCATGCGCAGGCAGCCCTCAGGCAGCTGCTGGTCGGATGACACCACCGACGGGTCAGACGCAGGGGAGGGGCCAGTGCGCCATTTAGTCAGTGATGAAAACCTCCCGACAGGCGCCGTGGCTGCAGCAGCGGCGGCAGGGCCGCC
>JAWZTI010001838.1:306-11069 GCA_039880955.1 Chlamydomonas urium | reverse complement strand
CAACCCTATCAATGCTTGCACTCCGCTCTCTCCCGCCTCACACCCCTATCAACCCCTGAACTGTGCTCCTCCCACTCCTCCCTCCTTGCACCCCTTCCATCCCTGCAGTATACTGATTGAGGGATGGCTGGACGTCCGCATGCACATCTACTTCCGAAAGAACTACCGCTCAGTGCGCGTTTGCTCCCCCGTGTACGCCTTTGGACGCTCCAGCACGTACCAGGTGTGTGGTTGAGCTCGGAAGGTTGCCAGGCAAATGCACTATTGTAGGAGGTTAGCAGTAGAGGATGGCCAGGATATACAGGGTGATAGCGAGTGCTCCCCTTTCTACGCCTTCGGGTGTTCCAGCGCATATCAGGTTGGTGGTTGTTCCCTGTGATCTCAAGAATTAGCTTCTGGAAGATGCCGGGAGAGTGCAGCAGCGCAGGTGGATAGAAGAGGGTGACGTTAGGGTGTTCTCCCGTCTACGCCTTTCGGCAGTCCAGCGCAACCCAGGCGTGTCTGTTTTCCTGGAAAGGATGTTGGCAAGATGCAGCGGCGCAGGAGGTTGGCAAGAGAGGAAGGCCAGGGTGTCAGCGCGGGTTCCCCTGTCGCCGTGTTGGTACGCTGCAGCACAGACCAGGTGTGGGGGGTAAGGGGCCTCCCCATGGGTTGGAACATGACCCCACACCCAGCGCTGTGCCTGAATCCGCCTCCCCGTAGCTCAAAACACGACCCTGCACCCTCGCCTGCAATCACTTTCCTCTTGCTTCAGGACATGACCTGTTACAAGTACACGGTTTGGTGCATCCCCAGCAACAGATACAACAGCAACCCCGCCCTGACATGGAATGAGCTGTACGACTTGGGCCTAGACCCCTACGAGACCATCAACAGGTGTGGAAAGTGTGAATGCGCTGGGGGCAATTTGACTTGGGTGGGAGTGATGTGTGGGGTTGAAAGGATGGATTGCGCGATTGACGCAGCATATGCCTCAAAGAGAGGTTCATGGGTGGTGTGGGTGTGCAAAGTTAATAGGCCTGATGCCAAGTAGCTTCCACTGCCACTTCCAGTTCCCACCACCACCACCGCCTACTACACCTGCTTTTGCTTGCGCCTGCTCCGCAGGTTCAACGCAACGCTCACCAATGTGCTGGCCAAGCGCCTAGTCGACAGGCTGGATGCGGTGCTGACTGCCCTGGCCTATTGCAAGGGCTCCGCTTGTCGCTTCCCCTGGCATGTGCTGCACCCCAACGGCCAGGTGAGGGGCGTTAGGGAAGTGGTGGGAGGGCAGCATGAGGGATTATGGGAGGGTTGACCTGGGTTAAAGACTGCCCTGGCCTATTGCAAGGCCTTCGCCTGTCCCCTCCCCTGGCATGTGCTCCACCCCAACGGCCAGGTGAGGCGTGTTGGGGGGAGGGCTTGAAGGGAGTTCACGCTCTCCCGCCCTGTCAATGCCTCATTTCCAAGGGAGTTATGGTCACATGCTCGCCCCACCCCGAGCCATCGCGCTACTGGGAGGGTTTCCTTCATCCTCGACTGAGGGCGTATCATCTCCCTCTTGAGCGTTCCCTGTCAATGCCCTGCACTCGCACCTGCCCCTATGGCCTTGCTGAACATTTCTTGCACCTGTGTCCCCTTGGCCCCCTCCCTCTTGAATGCCAGGTGCACACACTCAGGCAAGCCATGGACAGATCATACGACATCTTCTACGCCTCGCTGCCCAGCTTCAGCTTCCGGGCGTGTGACCGCAAGTATGACCCCATCAATGAGGTCGCTGACCCCCGCATCATGGCACGCGCCATGGGCAGGGTTTAAACCCTGTACTCAGGGGCCCGGGCCAGCTTCCTCGCTGCTTCCTCAGGAGCGCTTTGGGCACCTGCAGGGGAAAGGCAGCCTGCTCTGCTTAGCGCTCCGTAGGAAGGTAGTAGTGTGTTTGCAGTCCTGGGAGGCACCACTGGGGTGCGTAGGAACCCTGCCCCGGCCGGGCATGATTTCCTGGTCCAGGTGTGCTGCTAATGCTTATGCGATGAGGTTGCCAGTCACTTGCTGGCCGGGTGTTCCGGTTGGTTGCTGGCGCTGCGTCACTAGGAGCAGTACATGGGGAGGGCTCCCTAGGTAGCTCAGCTGTAGCTGCGTCCTGTGTTGCGTTCTGCACAGCCCACCAGTGTGGCGGAGGTAACTGCGCAGCTGCGCCCCGTGCTGTGGCAAAGAGGCCGCCACGCTCATGCCTTGCGGAAGTTGCGTTGTGCGCCGCACCAAGGTGTCAAGGTTTGTGCTGGAGCAGGAGCTCCCTAGGGAGGCCTACAGAGGCCTCCACTCCCTCCATGAGTGGCCACTCAGCTGACGGCAGCAGTGAATGCCTGTGCAGTCCAACTGCTCAACTAGGCCATGACCTAGGAATCAAAGCATCTGGATGCATCCCAGAAACCAAATTACATGCCCTTAAGGTGATGAGCCTTTGATTCACCCTTGCCTTCTTGTATATGTGCGTGAGCGTGTATGTAGGTTCATGTTTTTGCTTGCCCTGCTGGCTGAAGCACCTAAACAGATAGTGCCACTCCACTCCCACACTTATGGCTCACTCAGAGTACGTAAGGGTCGTGACGTGATCATCCTCCTTCAACCAACCTTGGCTCAATCCCCCTTCCAGGGCGGGTAGGGTACTACCTAGAAGGTCTTACAGCCCTACCTAGCCTTGCCTCAAGTTCAAGCTTGAACCTGAGCCAGCCATGTTGAGCAGCTTAAGCTGCTTAACACAACGCACACTTGCTTGTGCTGGCAAGCACTTGATGCATGCTAGCATATGCTTTCACTTGTTCTGCATCGAGTGTGCTTCCGCAGAGGCTGCTTCCTTGTTCAGAAAGGAATCCTTGACTGATTAGATCAACGCTCCAAGGGCAGGTTGATTCAAATGCATTGGTGGCGAACTGTCAAGAATGTTTGTCTAGGTACCACCCCAAGCCATCCCTGCCTTGACATGCCAGGATTGGACTTCTTCCTTCTGTTGTTATTTTCATCTTTCTTCATGTTGAAGTATATCTTCCTTCAGCTTTGACTTGCTGGCAGCTCAGCACATGCGTCCAACATTGCCCATGGCCATACCAGGGACTTCTCATGACTGGAGTCAGTCTTCGGCCAATGGGCAGCTGCCTGCAGGGGAGGGTTCACAGCTGGTAGCCTGCCAACTGCGCGAATTCCCAGGCAAAGTACTGACGACCGCAAGCACTGCGAGAATCAGTACAGGCAGCCTTGCAGCAGTACTCAGCAGGACAGACTGGCGGTCGTGGCTGGGGTGAAGGTCAAGCGGATTCGCCCTGTAGGGCGCTAAGGCGAGAATCAAGGAGCCTTCTTAGTAAAAAACTAATACCCGCCAGGTAGTACTGCTATGGCTTGTGTTTGCTGCACCGCAGTAATTGACTTTGCTCCCTGCCTGTGCTATCCAGGCTCGGTTCAGATCACATGGACCGGAATCTGCATCTGGTCACAAGATACTTTCCTGCACCTTGGCTTGGAAATCATTTGTTCCTACTGTTCCTTGCGAGGTGGCAAAGAGGTACGCTCAGGCAAGGTGCAAAAGAAGGTGCAGTGCACAGACCTTGGCAGGCCTCCACCGTTGAAGCCGACACTGATTAATCCACACCATGCCGCTGTCCGACAGTTTCTTCACACAAATTTGTAAAGAGTGGAGGCCTTTGTGGAGAGGCTGATCTATTTACATATGTATTATCTCCAATTACTTGGCATCGAAGGCCGGAAGCAAAGGCAAAGCCTTGACGCTGAAGGCCAAAGAAGGGGATGCTGGCGGCCAGCAGGAAACCAAAGCCGGCGTAACGATATGATGCAAATGCACTCACTTAGAAAGCTTATTGCTTATTTGAACTAAAATGCTGTGCTTGATGCACTGCAGGACCGCTGCAGTTGGTTCTGAGCGGGCTTGCAGTGGTTTATGTACAATGAAGCATCCGCGCGGGCAGGCCACTGGGAGGATGGGATGCAATCCAGCTTGCCATTGATTACTTTGACAGGTCAGTTCATGCACGAGTGGTGCATGAAGTGTCCCTCATGGTGAGGTCAGCATAGGCTGCACCTGCAGCAGGGGCTGGCAGGTAGCTGAAGACAACATATTTTGCTCAAGCTTCAGCTCACGAATGTCCCAGAACGTTTGGATCTAAAGCACAAGCTCACTTAGCACAGGTTGCAGCAGGGGCCGGTCCAGGTGCCAAAGGGGGAGGCGCCGGCGCAGTTTCCGCCACCTGCGTTGTTGCAGTTCTTGGGGCAGTTAAGGGCAATATAGGCGGGGCGAAACGCAGGGGTTTGCCATAGCGCTCATGAGCGGCTGCGAGCTCAGGTTTGGGGAGCAGGGGCAGTTAAGGGCAATATAGGCGGGGCAAAACTACAGGTTTGAGGATAAGGCACACTGTGCGGTGGGTCAAGGAAAGCAAAGATATGGACCCTTTGGTGTCGAAGAGTCATTGCCGTCATGCAAAGGAGGCGTATGGTAGGCCAGGCTGGGAAGGACGAGCAGCTCTGCTGGTCAGTTACCCTACAGTGCGCTGGCATTGCGTGCAATGCAGGCACCTGCAGGCAGTGCCAGGTGTGCCATGCGCGGCACGTTTGCATGCTGCATTGCATGGCTGCTAAACAAAGGTTCTCTCTTGAAGAGCTGGACAAAGTAACTGGCGTACAAGCCAGCTGCTGACAAGCGCATGCAAACCGCCGACCAGCGCATGTAGCCCGCTGACCAGCGCAAGTAGGCCGCTGCTTGCTACCCACCAACGACGTTGCTGACGCCGCCTGGCTGGTTGTTGTAGGGCACGTTGATTTTGGCGGATCCAGCGCCGGTGTACAACGCGATGTATTCGATTTGGTTCGTCTGCAGGCATGTGCGCCATGATAAGTTACATGAGGGAGCTGCGTGATGTGGCGAAAAAGGCATGTGCACATGCATATGCAAACTCTCTTCTGGAGCAACCATGATCATTCGGAACAGGGCAGCTTCAAGTTGCCTCACCGAGCCGGTGCAGTTGGGGCTCGGGTCGGTACCTGGTGAGCCAGAGCAGTACCTGCAGAAGGGCAGGCATGGCCAGCTTATTTGGAGACGCCAGGGGAGCTGTTGATAGCATGCACAATGCATGCCTTGCGCTGCACGCAGGCATGGTTTGCGCCAATTTGAGAACATACCTCACCTCCAGGCCTGCGACACTGTGAACTCGACCTGGCGCGGACATCACAGACGAATAGGCGCATGATGTCAGCACAGAGATGGTGCGGAGGCTCACCAGGCATAGCGCCGGCACTGCTGGGATGTTGCTGCGGCCAATGCATAGCGGCTCGCCAAACTCTGTAGCGCGCTGTGGTCGCGGGCGAGCAAGCGTTGCGTTCAAGTGCATGTGCATGCCCGCGCGAGCGCGATGGCCAACTGCTGCCCAGCCCACGCACGTAACCTCAGGTCTGTTCTGGCACTGCCCTTACCTGCGAGGCGCCGACCTTGCGCCAGGACGTACTACCGTAGCGGAAGTGTGTTGCAATGGCCTGCTGCGCGCTGAATGCCAGCAGCGTGGCCAGCAGTAGCACGGCGGAGGGCATGAACGGCCTCGAGCCCGCCTCTGATGGGCGCAGGGTCGGCAGGGCGCCGGTCATTGCTGCCACTGGCTGGCAGATGTCTGCCAAGGAGCTTGACCAGCAATGGATTCTTGGCACTGCAACGGGCCCCCAGCAGCTTTATAGTGATTATGTCACAGCTGCGGAGCATTGAGTGACATTGCTTTGCAATTTTCAATTTTGGCCCCTTTGACCGACCCCTGTCCACGAGCAACGTATGCTCGCAGCGGGCCTGCTATCAGCACCGCAAGGGGCACTGCAATCCTCATGCCTTCAAGCGAGCATAGGCGCCGGGTTACATAGGGGCGGATGTTTGGACCTTGTGACTGAGGATGGGACGTCTGCTACGGCCGCAGCTATTCAAGGGCTTACACAGCACTGATACACCCCGCTACAACCGCTATGTCACAGCCACAGTGCCCACCTTGAGGGGAAAGTCGGCGTGGGTACGAGGAAGGGATCAGCAAGGGAATGCGTGCCTGGCATGCTGCAAGAGCTCTCAAGGACCTGTTGTGAACGGGCGGCAGGGCCCAGCCAGAAGACTGTCAGCAATTGTTGAGGAGCTAAAAGCCCCAACCTTTGACAGAGCCGTGGTTGATGTCAGGCGCCCCAAACCTGCACAGTTTGCCTGCCCATCCCCCTTTCAAATGCGCAACTCCATAAACTCCAGTGTGGTTCTTGTCCCTCCTTATCTGCTCTTTGTCTTGCTATCGAGGTGAGTTCTTATTATGGGCTACTTCATCACACACGTGCACATCTGGGTTGCAGCTGTATCAGCTGTGTGGGCTGCTTGACTGATCAGGTCATGACCATCGCCACCAGGCCTATTACTGTCGCTGCCCTTCAGACTCAGGCAGGACCCATCATGTACATGCTGAGCTGGGCTACTGCCAGTGCAGCTGAGCTGAGCCATGCCCCCAATTGACAGGATTGACAGGCAGACCCCAACCTCGCTCAGCTGGCCCTCACTGCCGCAGGCATGCCATTGCTGAATCTCTCTTACACATGTTTGTATGTGGCAGGCCATTGGCGAGCACCAAAACTGCACAGCCACCACCGACACAACCATGCACCTCCCCCCCACAGTGCACACCGTGCCCTCAGCATGGGACACCAACGGTCACACTGACCCATCACGGCAAGGAAACCGCAGGTGGGTTGCGCACACCGGCGGCGAAAACAAGAGGGGTGGGGAGCATACAGGGCAGGTTTACTGGGGGGCACCACCGCGGCCGAAGCCGCCGAACTGGGGCTGGTAGGCGCCGGGGGCACCAGCCTTGTCGGCGGGGGCGGCACCGCGGCCGAAGCCGCCCTCGCGGGGGCCGGAGCGGTAGTTCTCGCGGCCACCCTCGAAGCGCCTGGGGCCGCGCTCGGGGCGGTCGGGGCGCGCGGGGATGCGCTCCAGGGGCCTGCGGTGAAGATTCAGGGGGACGCACGGCAAGGGGAGTGAGCACGGGGACAAAAAGAACGCAAGAAAACAAGGGAACTACAGGACACAGCGAAACCGCTCAAGGTTCAGGATGCCATGTGGATGCGGCTAAAATTGTGCACAGCCCAATCATTGTGTGAAGCTGCTGCTACAACCCTGAAGCAACTTGTGCGTTCTGTTCAGTTGCTCCTTCTTGTGCGGGCTGTCGGACAGTCCAGCGCTGTGGCTGTTTCCCTTTCCCTGTTCCCCCGCCACTCAAATTCACTGCTTCCCCTGAACCTTACCTGGTGGTCTTCTTCAGGGTGGCGGGCACAATCTCTGAAGGCAGGTTCAGGTACTCCCTCAGGTACTCAATGCCCTTGTCGGTCAGGAACCTGCACAAGGACAAGAGGGCAGTCGTTGAAGAAGCAAGCTGCGTGCCCAGGCCATACGGCAAGTTTCTAAGGTGCGCACAGTATCGATGCACATGCCAATCACCAGTTCCACTGATTAGAAGCGCCCCGCCTGTGCTGCTCTCTGCATGCCCCCGCCTGTGCTGCTCTCTGCATGCCCGCCTGTGGCAACCACCCACGCCTCCCAGTCCCCCCCCCCTTCACATACCGGCACATGCCTGCCCCCAATAACCATCTAAACAGCGCCCTGCCGCGTCAAACCACCCACAGGACAGCCTTGTGCATCAGCCGGTGCCGCCATGATGTGAGCTGCAAATTGCTGGCAAATCCAAAGGCACGCGCCGCCCACACCGCAACCGGCCTCTTCACCCCCAGCACCGAAAGCCCCTTACTTGTTCCAAGCTGCGCTAAGTCAGTCCCCGGGCAACAACCCCCTGAACCCAGCCCTCCGCTGACTCCTTATCCTTCGTAATCGCAATGCCCTGAGGCAAGCCACTCAGTTCACCAGCTATAGCCTGCGCTTATGGAGCTGCTGCGCTGCAGCATCCTGGCTTGCAAGCGCAATTGCCTACAGGCGCACTTCTCGGCTGCCAACTGGCCAGGCCCACCCCCTGCTGACTCCTGCACATCACTCGTCACTGCCTACCACTGGAAGTGAGGAACACCCCCTGGCGATCCTCTGAATCACCAGCTCCTCCCACCCCTTGCTGACCCATGCGCATCACTCTGCGCTGCTCACCAGTAGAAGTGCCTCCAGGCGAACCTCTCAGTCACCAGCTCCTGTGACTTGAAGCTCTGCATCAGCTTCAGGACGTGCAGGTTGGGCACATCGATCTCGGGGTGCTTCTCCAGGTTGAAGTCCTTCTCAGCCTGCAGCACACCCTCTGCAAGCATCGAGAAGGTGTGGAGGGAGGGAGGGTTGCGGCGTGGTCACTGAGGGCACGTGGGCGTCGGAACTGAGCGCTGTTCAGCTGCTGGCATGCAGCAGGCACAGCGCAGGGTAAGTGCCGTCTGCTTCAGGTGCCATCCTGGCTGTGAGGAGCAGCATGCTGGCTTCTGCGGTGTTGGTGCGGGTTTCGCCGATCCATGGAAACACGCTGGAACGCGGCTGTGCCAAAGCGACTAACGCTGCTGCTGCAGCGGCAGCTGGCTGTTCTGCTTGCGACGCTGAGCGGCGGCTGCGCCCATCCAAAGGGTACGCTACGCAAGTCGCCCATGCGCGCCGTGCACTTCTCAGCACACCCGCTGCGCATTCCGTGTTGCGCTGCTTGCATGCAGGCGCGCACATGCATGGCATGCTCACCTTTGAAGAGGTACTTGTAGACCTCGCGGCGGTTCTTCTTGGGGATCAGCATTTTGGGAGTTCTTTCCGCGTCGACTCAAGGTCAACTCGACTCCCCTGCATGCGCATGTACACGGGGCAGCGGACAAGCGTCGGCGCACTGCCGAAAGCAAATGCAGCCAGCGGCGGCGTTGCATGACGCAGGCAAAGCAGCTAGTAATGCATGCTGTCGCACCTTGGTGTGCAGAGAGAAAGAGGGCTGCTGGATGTGCCGCCGCACTTGGCACCCCAGCAAGTGTGGGCAGGGGTGAATCGGGCAGGCCCACTCACTGCGTGGCACAAGCGCACGCTCCTGAAGTTCATGCTAGGCTGCCGCGCCACATCGACCCACTACAAGCGCCAACCCGGCGTTACCCTTGCTCGCCGCCAAGCAGCTTTTAGGTCACCCGTGCTTGCAACACGCACAGGTGTGCTCTCAAGAGGGCAGCTAGAGCCATGGGCTTGGATGGTGGCAACGATGCATCAGAGTATGCACTTGCCCCTGATGCACCAGCAGCTACAAGCTCCTCCCACCTTGCCGAGCGGATAGGCGCTCGTCACGGGGCCCAGCTTGCGTTGTGCGCGTGTTGAACATTGCGGGAAGCCTTCCAGTCACAGCCTTTCCATGGTGGACAGCCATCTTGATCTCCAATTGCAATGCCCCTCAAATTGCAGCAGCACTTCTGGCAAGCCATCTGCTGAGATCTTGAGTAATTCAATTGCCACACTCAAATCTTCTGTTCTGCATCCCCCCTGCCCCACACCCTCCATCCTTTCAGCAGTCATGGCAGCTGCCCTGGACAAGCGCATCGGCTTCATCGGCTCAGGCCAGATGGCAGAGGCGCTGGCGAGAGGACTCGTGGAGCGGAAGATGGTCACTCCCGACCAGCTGTCCTGCTCTGATCCTAGCCCTGCGCGCAAGGACCTGTTTAAGTCGTTTGGAGCGACGCCGTTCGAATCAAACGTTGACGTGAGTGTGGGTGTCAGTGCGGGTGTTGAAGAGGGTTTGGGTGTGGCAGAGTAGGGTGGCAGCTCAGCGGCAGGCTTCTGATCATCATTTAAGCCTGGTGGTGGGGACGTGACCAGGCCAGGGAAGGCGGTTGGAGTGTGGATGGCTGTGGGCAGGCGCACGCTGTGAAAGACGTCGTTGCAGCCTCAAGCATACATGTTTGCCTTCTAGTTGCTCCCCGAGCACCCTGCTGATTCTCTGGCACGTCGCTGCTCAATTGTATTCACCACTGGCTGAAATTACAGGGAACCACACAAAGCAGCGATGTTGCTGTTTGTGGCAATCAAGCCCTTATCTGTGCAACCACACAAGTGCCAACCTCCACACCCCACACTTCTTGCCACACATTGACCCACAGGTTGCCCAGAACAGCGACGTGCTGTTTGTGGCAGTCAAGCCGCAGCATGTGGCGCACGTCCTGAGTGAGGTGAGGCGACCTGTCTGTTATTAAGCTCCACGTAAGCATTATCAAAGGCCATTGGTTCTTTTGGGTTGTGTATTGCCAGCACAGAGGCTGTGATTGAGGAAGGGAGCCATCTGTTGCTCAACTGTTGCCTGGGCCACTAGTTGTGGTCTGGGCGCAGGGCCAGTAGCCATGGTCTGGGTGCAACCCATGCAAAGGTGCAAAGTGTTCTAAAGGACACACACACACACACACACACCATCATTTCGATCTCAATTCCTTGTTGCTCACAAGACCCTGTGCAATGCATATCGTACAGGGTCACATGCAGTGCACCGAGCTCACCCCACCCATGCCCTCCTCCACTCACATGTACGTTCGCCCTGTGCTGAAGGACACGCACACCATCGTGTTGACTGCCCTCCCTTATATTTCCTAACGCCATGTGCAGCATACATGCTGTCTCACCTGTGCACTCCCTTGCCAATGTGTGGGTGCGGCCTGTGCTGAAGGACACGCACACCATCGTGTTGACTGCCCTCCCTTATATTTCCTAACGCCATGTGCAGCATACATGCTGTCTCACCTGTGCACTCCCTTGCCAATGTGTAGGTGCGGCCTGTGCT
>JAWZTI010001837.1:0-11072 GCA_039880955.1 Chlamydomonas urium | reverse complement strand
GCAGAAGGTGAGACAGGGGGTGAGCGCTGGGAGTGAGCGACTGCGCGGCGTTGCATCCTCAGCGGTCATGGCGGCGGCACAGGCAGGTGAGAGGAGGTTGAGACACAGGTGGCTGGAAATGCTCATGCCGCATCCCGCCCCCATCATCGCTCCTCGCAGCCCTGCAACCACCCCACTAAAACCTATCTCGCCACTCATTCTCAGCCCACGCTCTCGAGTGCATGAGCATCTCGTGGTGGCCCTCCAACCCAAACCCTAGTTCGCTCCTGTCCTCGCCCCTCATCCCGCCCCTGCTGACCCCCATCTCACCACTCATTCTCTGCCCGCGCCCTGGAGTGCATGAGCATCTCGTGATGGCCCTCGAACCCAAACCCTAGTTCGCTCCTGTCCTCGCCCCTCAGAGGCCTCCAGGCCTCGAAGGACGTTCCAGGCAGGGGCAGGATCAGCAGCACCGGGCCCTTGCCACTTGCGCGCGTCACCTGCACGTAACCGAAGGCACCGCCGGGGTAGCCCTCCACGAACGACGCCTGGAAGATTGGAGGGAGGGAAGGAGTGGCGGGTAACAAATGGAATGGAAAGCAACCGGCTGACATGGGAGACTCAGTAGGTTTGAGAACAACGCCTGGAAGCGGGGGGGCGAGGGGGGGCATGAGGTGTGAGCGGGAAAGCAAAAGTGTATGGGAAGCGTGGGGCAGAAGCTGACACCAAAGCAGCCCTGTGGGATTCCGTGTGAGCGTGTGGTGAAGTGTGGAATTTGAGAAAGCTGTTGTGCTCATACGCCCAGCTCCCTTACAAAAAGTGAACCTAACCTAAAGGAGCCGCGATACATACTGGCGTGGTTGACCGTCGTGCTCTTTATGCCCTTACCTGCGCTGCGACCTGCTCAAGCCTGCGGTTGTTAAAGTATTGGTCCTGCGTAGCAGGCAATCAGCAGCAGCAGCAGCAGCAGCAGCAGCAGCAACAACAACAGCGGTGAGGGCAGCAGGCTTGTGCAGGCGGTGGTGGGCTGAGGAGGCTGAGTTCCAGGTGTAGAAGCAGTTGAAGGCAGCCATCCTGCAAACGGCTGCAAACAGCCGCAACGGCTGCAGTACTCGCAACAGCTGCAGCAGCAAGAGTAGCTGCTGCAGCAGCCTCCTTGTTAGCTAGGTGATCGCATACAGATCGCATACAGTGATTACATTGTACTTGTACTTACATGTACTTTGTTCCCTCCTTCACCAGCACCTCACTTTTCACCGCCCCACTCCGCCACATCCCCAGCACACCTCTCACCATGGGAAGGCTCAGGCCCAGGGCGCCAATTTCAAACCCCACACTGTCAGGCGGGCCGGTGTGTTTGAATTCAAACTTGACGTGAACCTCCCCAGGCAGCCACGCCTGCCTCTCCTCGCCCTTGCCGCCGCCACGGACGATCAGCGCTTGGGCTCTGCCCCAGGTCTTCCCGAGTGCGCCGCCCACACCGCCTCCAGAGGAAAGCGTGGACAGTGTGAAAGGTGTGGAGGCGTTGTTGGGTACTTCCAGCCACCGGTGAACTGTGAGGAGGCAGCCCGGCGGCTGCAGCTGCGGCCCCAGGTCTGCCAAAAAGAGCTGTGAGGGAGACGTTGAGTCGACGCGCCTGTTTGAGGAGCGGGCAAGAGGACAGGGGGGGAGAGCGGTTGAGGAGGACCATGCGTCATGTCTCACACTGTCTTCTCAACCTCCCAGCGCCGCCACACCTTTCCCACACCTGGCGGCCGGCGGCTCGGCCGACTGCGAGCGAGACACCGTGCTGTACGTCATGTACTGCGCCTGGTTCTCGGGTCGCACGCGAAGTGTGACGTCACCCACATGGTGGAAGCCCGGGCCTTTCGCATCGCGGGCCGGGTCATCCATTGCCAGAGTGTAACTGAATGCAGGGTCACCCTGCGGTGACGAGTAGGGTTTTAATGTGAACAGGTTTGATATTGAAAGTAAGACACACACGGAAGCCCTAAGGGTCCAACCAGCCCTTCACCCCAAACCCTAGGGGTTTAACAAACCCAAGGAAGGTAGCAGCCAGACCCTTCACACAGCGTTGCCCATCCTTTCCAGAACAAGGGCATGTGAGGAAGTGACCACAGGCCCCTCACCCAACTTCATCAAATCTCTTCCACCATCCCCACGACCTGCCTTCCCACACCAACCTACCCTTGGAGACAGGGTCTCGATGGTCAGAGTGCTGGTTCTCAGCGCTAGGACGAAAGAAGAGGTGACCAAAGGCTCAAAGCCCCTCGCACGCAACTGGGAAAGGATGTCTTCCATTGCAGCAACGACACCCGACGTCCAGCCGACCTCTGCAGGCATGCATCAGGCAAGTGATCGAGTTAGGCTGTCATGTGGTCAAAGGTTATGAGAGGAGGGAGCGGGGTGCAGTGTGGGGTCGACCTTTGAAAGTATGGGGAATGTGCTACAGCGTCAATGAACTTCGACATCCAGGCAACGTCTGCAGGCTCAAATGAAGAAAGTGATTGGCCAGCAAGCTGTCAGTAAAGATCAGATGAAGGCAAGATGCGGTTGGCGTTGTCGCCCTGTTTCAAAAGGTGTGGGATATGGAGCGGTGAGGGAGGTGTGCTTGCACCTTCCACACACCTGCCATTCATCCATCCATCGCCCTTGCAACCAGAACCAGGGTTGTTCATGAGATGCTCCTGCGTAAACCTTTTACACTGCACCTTTACCATCCATCGAATGCCCACACACCCTCCACACCTGGGCCGCTGCTGCTTGTGTCAAGGCGCGTGACGTTGGGCGCGTACTTCAGCACGCACGACCTGTACTGCTGCCCACACTTCTTGCGGTCGGAGCAGTAACTCCAGGTGCGGCACACCTCCCTTGCCGCCCCTGACCGCTGCACCCCTGTCCCTGCCGCGACCCCTGCCTCTGCCCCCACACCCAACACGGCCCCTGCGCCTGCTCCAGCCGCATCAGCATCAACAGAGCCTGCCCCTGCCCCCGTCCCCGCTGCAGCGTCAGTGGTTGAAGTGTGGACGAGGCCGTAAGCTTGACAAGCAGCCCTACAGGCCTCTGCGGACTCCTGCATGTGATTGGCAAGGTGGAATGCAGGTCAAGATGATGCAGCGCACACAAAAACTTTCAGCAGGCACTGCAGCACATGAACAGTCAATTTATGTTTCTGGTACAGTGCAGAGCCAGTCACTACTGAAGAGCAGAAACAGCTTGGCAGTACGCTGATTTGGGCACGTACCACCTGCAGGGCGCCACCCGGTAGCTGCACGCCTGGCAGCAGGATGCCGCGGTACTGGGTGCTCAGCTCCTGCCATGCACCCTGCAGCAGTAGCACAGTAGCAGCACACATGTCTTTCGTCACAGCGTGGGACCAGCCTCTTCATCACAACTATTACAAGTCATCGGACGTTTGTGCCCGCTTGGAGAGTTTGTAGCCTCGAACTGATCTAACAGGGTGTCTCGTAGCCTACAACCAGCAACTTCATCAGCACTTCGATGGCCCATTGTCGCGGCTGGTGTCACAGTAAGAGAAAGCATCACAGACAGAGAGTGCCTGCCTCGTAGCCTATGACCAGCCTGTGCCACAAACAAGCGTCCCAACATCATTTCAGACGATTCATCCGGTCTTAGCGCTCTTACCGCAAGGTCTTGGCCTGCGCCGGCCCCTCGCCGCTGCTGCGCGTCCCACTCCAGGTGCAGAGCTCTGTGGAGCAACAATGGGGGGCGAAAGCACAACCCTGTGTTGGGCAATCATGGGGACGAAAGTGCAGTGCTGTGTTGGGCAACGAAGGAGGGGGGGCGAAAGTGCAGTGCTGTTTGTGGGGCACAAGTGCAACGCTCTCTTCTGTTCTCTCTGTGATGCAACTCTGGGTCGAGCAAGGGGCTTGACAGGTGCCTATCTACTTTGTTTGAGGCAGAGCTTGAGCAGCACTAGATGCCTCAAACGGACCCGCCCAAGTCACACTTCAGCAAAGTGGCAATACACCAGTTCTGAATGTTCAGCCAGCTTGCAGCCCTTGGGTTGACCAAAGGTGTACGTGCTGCAGACAAGCTGCCTGCGCGAAAGCTGCTGCTAGCCCTGCTCCATGCCATGCCTGCTCTGGGCTTACCAACAGCAGTTTCACCCTGCCTTCCCTCGGCAAGCGCAGGTGCAGCTAAGCACCATTTGCACCTTGAACACCACTGTCGCTGCAGCAGCCCTGTCCCAGTCTTCCGCCTGCCCGCAGCCTGCTGCTGGTCCTGGCAGCAGCTGTCGCCCATGCACGCGGATGCACCTCAGCACCCACTGGACAGCAGCACCCACATGCGGTCGCGGAATCTCCAAGACATCGCCAAGTAAGCGAGGAGGAACAGCGAGATGGGCGCCAGCAGCAGCGCAATCCGGCGCACGTTCGTCCCAGCCAAAGGTGGTGCAGTACCTCGCGCGGATCTGCTGTGGGCCTTCATCACAAGCTTTTCTGAGTTGGACTACATGCACGCGGCTGCTGCAGCAGCACCGCTGCCAAGATGCAGAGCTGGAGCTCGCCAAAACGGTGTGAATTTTCATTTTTATTTCAGCTCGGCCGAGCAACACAATGCATGACTCTGCTTGTGTCAAGGCACTTGGAGCTGCCATAAGGAAGCGCCGGTCACAGGTGTACTTCTGTGGCCAGTGCTGCCTTGCATGAAGAGTAATGCACCGAGCACTGGTAAGCGTTTTCACCCTGTCAGGCCACGCATGAAGAATACTTACACAACAACAAGGGTTGACCAGCCTCAAGGTCAAGCTTCCGATGCTTTGTATCAACGTGCTGTTGTGAGGAAGCTAGCAGGTCTGTGCCAGCAGGACCTCCAAAAGACGGGGAGGGACTTCGCCCGAGTCTGCTTACTTCCCTGATCAGAGAACAGGTGTGGAGTGAGATAGCAATTAAGGCACGCCAAAATGGCAAACTGGTCTTCAAATGCCATCTGGCACAGAACAAGTCGCTCATGCATGCGCTGCTGCATGCCTTTGTGTGCACCTGCCTGTCTGGCCTGGCGTTCCTGGTGATGAGCTCAGCGTAGCAGTCGCAGTGCAAGTGCAGTGACAAGACGGATGAAAGCATTGGCTGCAGGGGTCGAACTGCCCAACTTTGGCATATGGCTGGAGTGAAAACCATGCACCCCTGAAGCTAGGGACCATGCATCTGTGCAGCTGCACATCCATGAATGGAAAGTCACTCAGCCCACAAGCTTGGCTTATGACTCGCTGAGCTGCAACGTCTGGCAGCGCCTGCAGTTGTTGCCAGCCATCCAATGTTCGAATACAGCACTCTGCCCTAAACCAACCATAACATTAAGCGTCGGCAGCGTGTCCCTTCCCGCCAGCGCGTGAGCTATGGACAGGTAGCCGCCTTCACCCAGCTGCTCACAGAACATCTGCAGTAACTTGAGCAAGTGCATGGCACTGAGCGCGGGCAGCAGCGCGTTGACAGCAACCGGTGCGAACCTTGCACAAACCAGGCCTAGGGACAGCTGAGTCAAACATGTGCACTGGGCCAGGGCAGGGGCCAGCGCTGCTGCCCCCTCTACGCCAATGTTGCAGCCATCCAAGTCCAGGCGCTGCAGCTTGGCAGCAACCTGCGCCGCTGGGGCCCAGGTTGTTGCCTGAGAGCACCAGTTGCCGCAGCCCTCGCATGCCCCCAAGCGCAGCTGCAAGGGCGATCGCCTGCACGCCCTCACAACCGACATTGTAGCCTAATGCTAGGCAAGTCAGCTTTATCAATGCCTGCAGAGCCTGGGCCAAGGCAACAGCCCCCCTGCTGATCCCACATGAGTTGTATGCGAATTGACAGTGACTGCAGAGTGGGCGCCAGGGTGGTAAGGGCTGGGGCAAGAAAGGCAGCACCCTGACTTGACATGCTTGTGTGATTGAGGTGCAAGGCCTGCAGGCAGGAGGCTGAGGGCAGAGCTTCAGCCAGGGCTTGGAAGGCATCGATCGTGAGCGGATTGTAGTTGAGAGTAAAGGTGCGCAGAGGGCTGCCCTCCCTTGCCAGCACCGGCTGCAGCGTCGCAATGGACGTGCTTGCAAGGTCGGCATTCCGTCGCTCCAGTGTTTGGAGGCAAGGTGGCTATATGCTATGGCAGATGTCAGCCTTGCCACACCTTCCCCACTCAGCCCGCTGCAAGGAAACTGCAAGTGTTGCAGGCATGTCATCTGCCGCAGCACAGGCACCAAAATGGCTGCTCCCTGTGGTCCTGCATATGCACCACCAACATCCAAGCACGTCAGGCGTGGCAACTGCAGCAGCACTGCAGCAAGGGGTGTTCCTGCACTCGCAGTTGATAATGGGCATGCAAAGTGTGTAACCCACTCATGCTGGCGAGCATGGGGACCAGCTCCCAGCGCTCGCACCTCTGCGAGAAAGTGCCAATGATTGTCAAGTGCACCACCTTTTTAAGGGTCTGCAATGCAGAGAAGAGTGGGGCCACTGACTCATAGCTGGTGCATGCCATGCCTGCCTCCAAGTGAGTCAGGCTGGGCTGCCTCCAATGTTTTGCAGCGCTGCCGCCAGTGCAAACCCATCATACACACCCACTGCACTGAGCACATGCAAGCTGAGGTGAACAAGCCCCGTGCACTGCTGCAGCGCCTGCAATTGCACAGCTGCAGACTGAGGCTGGAGTTGGAGCTGTGAGACTGATCTCAGGGCTTGGGCCAGGCCTGGAGCTGTGACGAGATCAGCCAGGGTGATAGTGTCACTGTCAGACCTGTAAGCATGCTTTGGCAGCTTGAAGTTGATGAGCCCAGGGCTGCGCTGGGCCACGCGCAACACCGCCGCCCTGATACCAGCTGATTGTTGCTGTGCATGAATTACGCGAACAGACAGCCTGCAATACAAGCACAAGCAAGGTGGAAGCAACTAGTTGGTGAGTCTCACTAGCTTGCAACGGCGCCAGCACTTCCTGGGCTGCTGCCCATGCGACGCCAGCCAGCACTGCTACTCGCGTGTTGTTGACCGCGTCAAATTCGTCCCTCGCTGCCTGGCTCACGCGACGCACACAGGGCATGCCGCTCATCGCCAGGACATGATGCTGCACGTCTCGCAGCAGCTGCTCCCACGAAGCGGCGACTGCATTGTCGCACTCTGCGATCACATCCCGCTGCAGGGATTCGAAAACGTGGCGGGGTCGCTGCGAGGTTTCACTGCAAGCTCGCAAGCCCAGGGCCTTCCATAGTTTGACTGCGCTGTGCACTGATGACACCATTGCTCAGTCACCGCCTGGGCAGCCAAACCATGATGAGCCACTGCAATGGCGCTCGTTGACTTGCAGCATTTGACTGCTCCTTTGTTTTGGATGAACATCTTGGTACACACATGCTGTCAGAGGCCGCGCGCATACATTCACAGTGCAAACCAGCGCGCTAATTTGCCCGAGGCAGGTCATGCGGCGTCAGCTGGGTTCAAGAGCATGGCAGGAGATGACAAAGAGCAAGGGAAAAAGGAAACCTGCACCTGCTTTCCTTCAAATGGCTCAGTTGCGGCCGCACTCATCCCGCTGCAACAACCTGCATGCCGCCCTGTGAGGCTCTTGGCATGGATGCGCTGAGCTGAGCATGCCCGTCTTGCTGTTCTTCCAAACTCCCGCTGACGCTTGTAAGGATTTGAAGGGCAACGACAGCTAAAGCTTTGCAACAATTTGCTTGCCCTCTGCCCCCCTCACAAGTTGCCTGATGGCCAGCAAGCACCACCCTGCAAAGCTAGCCGAACCCTTCGCTGTGCCTTGTGCGCTGCCTCCCTGCATTCGTCACAACTCACTGCACTACATATCATGCCACAGCCGCTGTAAAAAACAAATCCTTTGCTGAAGGTGAGGTCAAGGCCCTGAGCATCAGCTCCAAGATCGGCGGCGGTCTGGCTCAGAGAATGCTCCAAGCTGTTGCTGCTGCCGCCAAGCTCAGCAGCCCTGCGTGTGCTCCATGCTGGCGACGGCGATCAAACACAACCACTCCTAGCCATCTGAGAACCCCCAGTGGCCTGGACAGGCAACTCGTCCTTAACCGTAGGGCTGGTAGGCCAAGAGGGCGACTCTGGATGAAAAGAGATGGCGTCTGATAGTGCTGCATAAACCATTTTTGGGAATGTCCGAAGGAAAGTGGAGGTGCAGCACCAACACCTCAGCTCCAACAGCAGTCGGATACGTAACAGTCGCTGATGGAACTTGAGTGGATCCAACCCACTTGCCCACTCCCGCTCGCGCCTCTACGCCCTTGACCTTCAGGGGTGGGAGGTCCCTTCTGCAAAGGGCCCCAGGGGCCCCAGTCAAAGGGGATGATGGTGTGCCTGATGATGTCAACGCACTCGCGCATCTGTGGCTCGGTCATGACGAGCGGCGCCGCAACACGCACTAGCTGCCAAGACTGTCGCCCCTAGCAGGAGATTGCCTAGGTTGCCTCCCTACCTCGGGTGCACCTCAGTGTTATACCATCTAAAGGGCTCTCCTACTGGTCAAAGGACGTGATGGTGTGCTTTATAATGTCGACGCACTCGCGCATCTGTGGCTCGTTCATGATGAGCGGCGGCGCAAAGCGGATGACGTTGCGCTGCGTCGGCTTGGCCAGCAGGCCGTTGTCGCGCATTCGCATGCAGATGTCCCATGCGCTGACACCGCCGACCTCGTTGACGACCACCGCGTCCAGCAGGCCCTTGCCGCGCACGAGGGACACACGCGGCGATTGGATGGCAGCCAGCTCGGTGCGCAGGAGCTGGCCCAGCCTGTGAGGAGAGAGGGCGAGAGAGCAAAGAGAAATGCTGTTGGATGCGAAGCTGTGCAGCAGTAACACGCGCGGTGACTGGATGGCAGCCAGATCTGTCCGCAGGAGTTGACCAAGCCTGTGCGGAGAAAAGGCGAGGGAGCGAAGAAAATCGCGCGGCGACCGGATGGCAGCCAGCTCAGTGCGCAGGAGCTGGCCCAGGGGAGGGTGAGGCGCAGGGGGAGCACATGAGTTTGTTGGAAACAAGGACTGTGCGTCAGCGGCATGCACGATGACTGCATGGCGGCCAGCTTGGTGTGCAGGCTTGACTCAGCCTGCGAGGGGAGGGTTAGGGCCAGCAGGCTCCAAAGTCTGGCCTTATTGTTGGAGCGCTGAGGATTCACTGGACGCAGCCCACCCTGGCCCCACATACTCAGCCGCCTGGCATCAACGCGCGGCAGCGTATGACGCTCCAGACTAACCCTACGATGCCCGAGGGCCCAAACATTTCCCTCCACACGCCTCTCAAGGAATAATTGCACACACAAAAGCAGAAGGAAAGAGATACGCCCTGAGGCGTGGCTTGGGGAGCCCTCCCAGAGGCGCGAGGCGTGGGGTGGGGCTGCCATCAGACAGAAAGGAAGGTCACAAGAGTCCCCCGCACACACCTGTCTGCGTTCTCTGCCAGCCGCTCCTCTTCCAGCACCTGCAGCGCCGCCATGCCGACACGCGCCGCAAGCGGGTTACCGCCGTACGTACTGCCATGCTGCCCGCGCCCGATTGTCAGCATAATCTCGTCCCGCGCCAGTACCGCCGACACGGGGTACATGCCGCCGCTCAGCGCCTTGCCTAGCACCAGGATGTCGGGCTTAACGCCGTCCCAGTCGCTGGCAAGCATGCGTCCTGTGCGCGCCAGGCCCGTCTGCACCTGCGGAGGTGTGGCGAAGTGTGTGGGGGGGGAGTGTGATGGAGGTGTGTGGGCACCAGGACGTCGGGCTTAGCGCCGTCCCAGTCGCTGGCAAGCATGCGCCCCGTGCGCTCCAGGCCCGTCTGCACCTGCGGGTGTGGGAGGAAGTGTGGTCGGGTAAGTGTGATGAGGGAGTGTCTATGCAAAATGGTGGACTTGATGCCATCCCTGGCGCTGGCGAGCATGCACCCCATGCACGCCAGGCCTGCACCTGTCCAAGTGTGAGAAAGTGTGGGGCAAGTGTGGTGAAGGAGTGTTGATGACAAGCAGGTGGCCGCGGGGGGCGGGTTCATGTGGAAAGAGCATAAGAGTTTGGGATACATGTCGCATCCGGCCCTATGAGGCTGGCTCTTCTTGACAACTCCTTGTAATAACTTTAGTGCACCTGGCTCAACCTCTTCTGCCTGTGCTCCTGCCACCAACTTCTCAATGCTGACCTGGTCACTCATTTCCTGATAGCCTGCAGCAGACAGCCCACCACTCCCCGTCTCCACTGCCGCCTCCATTGCCATCTCCTGCTGCCCAAGCTCTACGCCTCCCCACAACCGCCCCTCACCTCATCTGCAATCAGCAGCGCGTTGTGCATGTGCAGCAGCTGCTGCGCCTTGCGCAGGTACCCCTCGTCCGGAACTACAACCCCGGCCTCTCCTTGAATAGGCTCCACCATGAAGGCCACTATGTTCTTATCTGACTCCAGCTTCTGTTCTAACGCCTGAACGTCGTTGTAGGGGATGGTCTCGAACCCTGGCATGAAGGGGCCTGAGGGGAAGCGGAGGGCAGGGCAGCAGGATGGAGGTTACAAATGGGCCTGAAAGGTGGGGAGTAACTGGCGCACGGAGGTTACCATGGGGCCTGGGGGGAAGGGGTTGGCGGGGCAGCAAGGTGTTGACTAATTGCTGAATCCCTGACCCCCCACACTCAGCGAATCCGCTGTGGCTCAAGGGGTCTGTCGAGGTGGAGATGGCCAACATCGCGCGGCCCCATATTTCGTACATGCGCGCGGCACAGCCCCTTGCATAACCCAACCACCCAACAACCACCCCAGCAGCCATCCCCTTGTTCCCATCTCACGCACCGAATCCGCTGTGGCTCGAGGGGTCTGTCGACGTGGAGATGGCCGACAAGGTGCGGCCCCAGAAGTTCCCCGCCGCGAACAGCACCTTGGCCTGGTTGCGGGGCACGCCCTTGACGTCGTAGCCCCAGCGCCTGAGCATGGGTCGATGATGCTATGCAGAGAGCACTCAGCTAACATAAACATTCAGCCACAAGAAACCTCAGACCACAAGACCAGCATCGGTGGCGGGGCCGCGGTGCGTCTGATAGCCGGACAGAGGTGGAGTGTGCTGGGGAGAACAGGGTGGAGTGTGCTGGGGAGAACAGGGTGGAGTGTGCTGGGGAGAACAGGGT
>JAWZTI010001836.1:0-11074 GCA_039880955.1 Chlamydomonas urium | reverse complement strand
CGCCGTCGCCGTCGTCATGCCGCCGGAAGCTGCGCGCTGCGCCGCCGCCGATCGTGTCGGGCGGCGGCGGCAGCTTCTTCCAAGTGCCCGCAGGATCTTCCGTGACGGACAGCGCCATGCGCCGGATGCCCAGCAGCGCGTGGCTGAAGGTGGGCGACAGCAGCAGCAGGCCCTCCGACAGGTAGCGCCGACGACGCTCGAAGCGGATCGCGCGGACTGTCGCCTGCCACTTGCGGAAGGCCTGCGGTCGTGCAAGAGCGCAGGGGCGGCCGGAGGGTTCATGTGGGGCTTGCACGTCTTGTTCATGCCCAGGACATCATTCACGGCATCAGCACAAGCAGCTGCCTCACAGCCGTGATGCGAGGGGGCTGCGGGCCTTTCCCTTTCTTGATTTACCCCTAGATTTTATGTTTGTTTTGTTTGTTCCCTTCAGCTGCCTCACCTCGAACACTAGGTAGCTCTTGAACATGACCAGCTTCTTGAGCACCTCGAATATCTCGCGCTGACGCACCCACTCATGGTACGGCGTCAGCTCGTACGCGATGCCGCCCCACATGTGCGTCACACCCGTCTGGGTGAAGATGAAGAAGAAGTTGGGGTCCACTCGCGCCTGGTCCACAACCTCCAGGTCGTAAGGGTTGTACTCCTGGCAAGGGGCCGGTGGAGGGGGGGGGATTGCATGTGGGAGGGGAGGTGGCAGACAACAGGGAGGAGCAGAGGCCGGAGGGGAGGTGAAAGCGGGGGGATGCAGGGGGTGCACAGTGTGCACTGCACAACTGCAAGCAGTGGACATTTTGTATGGCAGCGAGGCAGCATATAAATATAGACCACCAGGGATCAGGGGATCACCAGTCCAGCCGCATTCTTATAAAGCACCAGCAGCCCAGCGCTCGCAGCCTCACTGTAGCCTTGCGGTTGAGGTTGGCAAAGATGATGAGGCCCGGCTTCGCCGCGCTGCTGCTGAACAGCTTCACGGCGGCGGCGCCAGTGCGCACGTCGGGCGGGACGTCGAACGAGTAGGCGTCCGCGAACGACACCTGCGGCAGCATGCGCATGAGCGCCTCGCTGAAGCTCGCCTTTGCGGACTTGGACGTCGCGGTGCCGACCGGCGGGCTGGCGGCTGAGCTGTCCAGCGCCGCATGGTGCCAGGGCAGCTTGTCGGTGGTTGTGAACAGCGTTCGCGGGCCGTCCTGCGCGTGAGCAGAGGAAGGTGTGGATCGAGGGGAGAACAACGTCACTGATGAGACCTCCTGACTGAGCATCCATGCACACGTGTTGGTCAACAGTGTAGCGGACAGAAATGCATTCCCCGTGCCTGTGGTGGGCTGCGCTGGCTGGTCACTCTCACTGTGGGCTGTGTCAGTTGGTCACACTTACCCGAGGCAGCGTGTAGGTGCCCAGCATGCCGGGTGAGCTGGGTGCCGTGTCCTGGTGAGGCGCCGGCTTCAGGTCTGCAGCCAAGCAACGGCAGGGCAGCGGGGCAACGGTCACGCATGCAGCGACAGCAGTTACCCAAGCGTGTGCAAGCGTGCAGCCGCATTTCAAGGTTATGTGAACGTGACTGAGTGCCCTGGCCCCCGCCTGCGTTGACTGAGCTACAGCCATCAGGTATCATCCAGCATTCATGAACTACCATGAGGTATAAAGGAGGTATATACCTGAGAATCTCTGTGCCACAGTGCACCCAAGCCCAGCCAGGCCTGCTCGAATTATGGCCTCGCCCTGAGGGCTCACAACACCACTCACCAGCCAGCAGTGCAGGCGACAGCGTGGGCGCAGACGGCTTTGCTGGCAGCGTGTAGTCTGCAGGGAGGGCAGGCAGGCAGGGCAGGCGTCACAATGCTGAACTTGAGTTTAGCAGTGCTCAGGTCTTTCCGTGACACAAGCCTGCTTTGTGACACAAGCTACCCCCACACCATGCCTCATGCTTCATACACTATGCTGTCTCCTCTGACCCCTGGTTATATACCACAAGCTACTCCCTGAACCTTCCAGGCATCACACTCCCAGCGCTGTGCCTCATGAGCCCCATGTCGCCACGTACCAAGCGCGGCAGCCATCACAGACGTCGCGGCGTAGTTGGGTGACTTGGACACTGCATGATCAGCAAGACAGGATGGTTTGGACGGGTGGAGGTCGATGACACTGTTTCAGCACTGGTTGATTTCTGACCCACATTGCGACAGAAATGACGTGGGCATTTACATGGGTGCCACAGCGTGATCCTGTGCAGCGGCCCCGCCCTTGCCGTCAGGGCTGGGTGACAGTGGTGTATATGGCAGTCCTGGGGCGGTGTGTACGTCCTGGTCACATGCAGTTCCAAGACCCCGATGTAAACACGTTGCACGCTCGCCTTTTGGCTGCAGCTTCTCACTTGTCACTCTGCCTACCTTCCTTCCTGCTGCCTTCATCTCTGCAGCCACCCACCGCCCTGCCCCCATGGCCCTGACCCTGCACCCACTCCACCGCCCTGCCCCACTGGCCCTGAACCCCCCCCCGCCCCCGCTGTCCCACTGGCCCCCTTCCTCACGTGTGTTGTGGTTGATGTTGGACCTCACTGTCAGCGCCTGCTGCTTGATGGGGTTGAGTGCGCCCCTTGGCCCCTTGGCCCTGGTCAATCCAACGAGCCGCGCAATCCCCGCAGACTCGACATCGCCCAAAGTGCGAGGTGCTGACACAGACCTGCACCACACAAACAGCGCGGAACAGTGCTCAGGCCAAAAGCCACAGGCTATAAGCCATAGGATGAGGTTTCGCATGACAAGCGTGGGAACATGTGAGAACCCAGTGTCATGGTCACGCACGCACCAACCCGCATGAGATGCAGGCAGGCAAACAGCAGGGCAAACAGCCGAGCAAAATCGGGCGCACTAAGTGAGCACCAAGCTTCACACCCAATACCCACACACCTGCTGGGCGTGTGCCTTCTGTCACCAGAGGCTGTGCCCGGCGCAAAGTCACTGTCCTTGGACAGCGGGCGCGAGTGCTGACGTGGCGACAGGTCCACACCCGGCAACGGCCCCTGGTCCATTGCGAAGTATGGGAAGCGGGCTGCGAAGTCCTGGATGTTGAAGCCCTCACGCTCCTCTGGCATGCTGCGGCTGTCCATGGTCTTGCCCTGGGTGGGGGAATGCGGGTTGGGGAGACGAGGGTTCAGGGTTTCAGCGCAAGGCTGGGGTCATTGGGTTTGGTGTTGCACCGCAGGTCAGCACATCAGAGACGCGCTGCAAGGCACACAAGGCTGGCTAGTGAGGAGGGCGGTGTGCATGCCGAACCCCCTGGTTGCAGCAGGAAGCGCAAAGCTCGGCAGCTCACGGCGCTCCTTGTCTGCCTGCTGCATTGGCCCTCAACAATTTCAGACGGCCTCCTGCGGGCTGCAAGCACAAGGCCAGCCTGCATCCCACTACATCCTGTGCTTTCAAAACTTCAAGCTGCCCCCCAGCCCAAAGTGAGAGCTACCTGGCTCTGGCTGTGCTATGGCTGCGTGTTGCATGCACCGAGCGCTCCTGCCATCAGTAGGGGTGCGCCTGCAGCCCCTATCCCAGCATGCTGGCAAGCAGAGACATGCATCGTGACCCTGCCAACACCCTTTGTGTGATGCTCCATGCTGCATGAACGACATCGCACCTCCAGCACCAGGCCATCATCCTGCTGCGGGGACAGGGCTGGCAGCCTGTGCCCAGGCTTGTAGCGCCGATGCTCCCTGTCCATGCTCCCGCCGCCTTATCCACTGATGGAGCTGCGCTCCGCTGATTCAGCCCTCCTGCGCGCTACGCCATGTTCAAAGAGCGCGCGGTCGGAGTTTCAGTCTTTTCAAGCTCTAGTTATATGCAGTGCGTGAACTTATGTCTTTGCGCAGCGCACGGCACGCGCATGCTGGGTCAGTGCGTCGAGTCGTGCAACACCTGGAAGTTCGGCCCACACTTTGTGAATGCTGAAGGCTTAGAAGTCACAGCGGACGTCGCTTTCATTACACAGGGCCACCATCAAGAGAAATTCTACTACAAAGTGAGCAAATGGGTATCATCATACTCTTGGACACAGCACAGCAGTTTGCGTAGCCTGAGATGAGGCGTGCGCAAACGCAAACTCAAGGTCACCAAGGTGTACCTGGACCACTGCCTGCATCTGACACGGCATGGCTCAAAACACGCTTCATTGCACAGCACTATCATGCAGGCGAGCTTGTCCACTGTGCGGTCAGCTGCTCATACTGCGCCTGCGTAATCTGCCCCAGTCCTTGTTGAGGTGACGGGGCAGGATGTACACATTCTCACCCACCAGCACACACTGCATGCAGCATCAAGAGTTCAAAGCAGCGGCTGGGATGGCAGGTCGTGCAGATGGGCTGGCTCACACCCCAGTACTTGGCAGGCACCAGAGTACCTCACCCCTGTCTCTATTCCATGGCATTCACAACGCGTCTCACCATGTGCTTGAAGATGAGTATGCGCATGCTGCTGTCCACCAAGCTCCCAGCGATGACCGTCAGGTAAGCACGGTCGCTGTGGAAAGTGATGCTCCGCTTCGCCTCCACAAAGGTGGAGCTCCCCTTCTTGTCAGCAGGTGCACGTGCCCAGGCCGGACCCAGGCCGCTTACCTACACACACACATGCACATGCAGGAGAGGGAGAGCTTGCATCACAGGTTTTGCTTGACTGAGGACAGGATTGGCAAGCTCAATCACAACGGTCATTGCCTCCAGGCGCATCACTCATATGGCACGCACGCCGCCCCTGCATCCCCTGCACCCGCACTGCCAGCACCTGAGCCAGCACCTGAGCCTACGACGATGAGCTTGCAGCTCCTGAAGCCCTGAATCTCCGAAGGCGTACCTGCACGGGTGTTGCCTTGGCTGCTGAGCTGGCCGCTCGTGGGGGTTCCAGCAAGCGACAGTTTGCCTTGAGCTGTGACCCTGTCAGGACGAGGAGGTCAAAGATTGACATACGGTTTGAGCTTTGCAGCAAAGGTCCTGGCTGAATCTTGACAGCCCGCAATGCAACTGCCTGCACTCACACAAAGTTTGGGTCGTGGATGACGCAAATAATCAGCTTCCAGTCCTATGGATGGAGATGCATACCAGTATGGGCACCAGCAGCTGGTTAGCACGTGCACAACACGCACCCCACAAGCACTTGTGGTGTCTTACCCTGGTGCGGTTGACGACAGAATTCGTCGGGCATGTACAGGCAGCAGCAGCAGCAGCACCGTAGCTTGGCCCAAAACGAATCCCTACCCGGAACACAGCACTGCACGCTGTCGTGGAATCTGTCAGACAGGAGGGCAGGGCAGGGCAACCAACATCAACTTTTGAGCAACACATGTGCTGCAATCCTAGCTGGAAGAACAAATGAATGGCAAGCACGGGGTGGAAGATGTCCTCCTGCAACAGGTCTCTGGCGTAATCTGACACCTGTGAGCAACTTACGCTTGCTGCTTGCATGGCGACTTAGTTACACGATGCACGCATTTCTGCTGCTGCTGCTTGATGCACATGGCATGTGCCCTGACGCGTGGATGCACACACCTGGTTCGTGATCCATGCCCGTGCTGTCCTGACGCTGCAGGAGCGGCGGGTTTATACCAGGTGGTGCAGCAGAGGCAGCCAGGGGTTGTGAAGTTGAGGGCTTCACGTGCACTGGGGTGCTGCTGCTGCTGCCCTGCTCCACTGTTGCATCCCATCTAAGGACATCGGGACTGCAGAGGCATGGCATGCGGGTATATTATTAGGTGCTGAGGTCTATGCAGGATGCAGGATGAGCTTCTTATGCAATTTGCTCCTTGTGCATGCACTGGCAGCTGCCTGCAGGGAGCGGGTGTGTCGGCATTGCCTCGTCTGACCTGGCGCAACCTGAGACATAGACCTTGCGGCGCTGTAAAGGCGAAGAAGGCACAGGACGCACTGGCTTGCGCGTGTCGTGTTAGGGGCCGCCCAAAGTCTTCCAAGAGTAAGTTCTTCTGTGGAACCTTTGACTCTCCAGTACTAAGACTTGACATCGTGCATGCATTAGCCTTTGAAGCTGCAGCTCTCCTGCTGCATATTCATAAAAGTTGCTGTTACAGATGGAAATCCCGTCGAGAGGGACTCAAACATGTCCATTCACGCACCCTGGCTTGGAATGAATGACACCAAACACCTCAAGCCACCAAGTGCCGCTCAGGCCCGCGCCACATACTTTGCCTGCAGCTTCTTGACATCATCCAGCGCCGACTGCTGCGCCTTCTTCACCATGTCAGTCAGGTCACGGTCCCTCGCCAGCAGGTGGCCCGCCTCAGCTGCCATGCGGCGCACCTCCGCGATGGCTGTGTCATGCTGGCTCTTGACCTTGTGCATGTGAAACAACAGCACAGGCTGGCAACATTGAGCGTTGAAAGATGCAGGCAAAGCTGGGTACCACATTGTAATGGCATACCAGATGCACCAGTTTACCTGCTGCTGAAGGTCCAATGACCGCTGCAGCTCTGCGTTGACAGCCGCGTGGTGCTCCTTGGCCTGCGCAGGTCACCACCACATTACCAGATGTGCGGTTGTTGCTTGTCGCCTCACAATCTGTTAGGTTGTGGAAGGAAGCTGGCAAGGCTGCCTTACTCACCCTGGCTGTCACTCCGGCCATGCCCTTGTTGATGCACTCATTGATCTGCTCCTGCAAGCCAGCCTCCACTGCCCTGCTGAGGGCCTGCATGCGCTCTTGCAGCTTTGCCCTGCGCGTGTGAACGCCAGGCGCGTCAAGCATGCTGTTGTCACAATGGAACCTGGGGTGACTTGTGCATGCAGCACCAGCCTGTCCATGCGCCCAGGCCCACCGTATGTCGTCAAGCGATGATGCGTTCGACTCCTTGTTGGGCTCCACGCTGGCGCGGGCGGCCTTGGCTGCTCAGCGGTGCACGCACGCGTTCAAACGAGGCGGAGTTGCCGAGGTGCTGGGTCGGGCCAACGTGCTGTGCTTGCTCACCTGCGGGCTTTGGCGCCGCGTCGCCCGGAGCAGCGGCCAGCGTTGCGGAGCGCTTCTGGCGCGGCGGCATTGCTGGCTACTGAGCGATGGGCAGAGCATGGCGCGGTCGGCCCTTGATTGGTGTGGGGTTCAAGCACCTGAATTTGCACTTGCAGCTCTGCAGGAAAAGGTTCACAGACTCGAAAAGCTGGAAGGTTGAACAAAAACAGTCGTTAAAAAGCCAAATTGAGGATGGACGAGGGCGCCCTGGCGCTCATGCTGACCGTGGCGTGGTAGCCAGTGGCTGTACTGCCTCGCCTGTCTGCTTTGGCGCCGTGTAGCGCAGGCCTTGCTTGGTGGTAGGCGGCCAGAACCAGCGCACCATTTCCACACACCGAGAGGACAGCGATGCCATGAGCAGCGCAGCCAGGGCGTTGATGCACACCAGGATCAGGATGAGTGAACGCACACGGTTGGGCAGGACGCTCTTGTCCACCATTTCCTGGACTTTGATGTTGAACCGATCGTCACTGCAAGGTGCGCAGGGGCAAGCACTACATGCAGTTGGAGTATGCTGAACCTGGAGCCAGGGAATTTCGCAAGTTGCCTAGCATACCTTCGAAATGGTACACAAAATGGAGCATTGAACCCCATCTACAGCAGTCCTACGCGCAGCTTGCTCGCTGCTTTGTTTGTATGCCACCCATGCAAGTGCTGGAAATACACACGCACCCCACCCACCACCACTCATTTGCAAGCATGCACCGCCCCTCCCTCCTGCAGCCCCCGTACCCACCTGTACAGCGTGTACAGCACCCAGCCTGCCTGGGCCAGCAGCGCCAGCAGCAGGCCAACATTGGTGAACAGCGGGCTGCGATGCGGCATGCCCTTGTTGAAGATGACGGCAAGGATGATGAACTGCGCCAGGGCAACGATATAGGTAACGGTGTTCTCGGGAGCCTGCGCCTGCCTCAGGTCAGGTGGGCCTGCATGGTGGTGGTGGCAGAACACAAGGGTGTGGTGAGGCACAGGCTGACACAAATCGGTGACTTAAGGCTGACTTTGGTGCAACAAAGGCAGTGCTGTAGGGAAGCCATGCACTTCTGAATAGCAACGGAAGAAGAGAACAGCACTTGAAGCAGGTGCTGACGCACCAATGGTAGCCACATAGTCTGGCTGGCGGGAAAGCGTGTACAGCGCCAGCAGCTGGAACACGACTACCACCACTAGCTGCAGTACTGTGGACGTCATGAGCGGAACTGTCATGACGCGTACCGGCGGCTTCTCGCCCGCCAGCTCCTTGCGGGGCGCTGTGTAGCCCATCAGGGCCGCCAGCACTGTTGTGAAGAACAGGTCCTGAATAAGGTACTGCGCAGCAGACAACAGCAGGCACAGCCAGCATTTGAGACTGCCTGCACACCGCACACCTCCTTTGCGTGAGCATATGTGCATGTGTAGTTCATGCGCAGCTGACTGATCAAGCTAACCCCGTGTGAAACAGCAGTGTGTGACAGGGCAACAACGCAGCACCAGGCCGCGTGGAGGGTAGCGCACCTGGTAGTTGCCGATGTTGAGGGCGTAGGTGTACATCTGCAGCAGCAGCAGCGGGCCGCGAGGAGCGGCAGCAAGCGGGTGAGCAGGGCGAATGTGGGTTCGGAACGCAGTCATTGCCTCCCTGCAGCAGTTGTGCATACACGCCAGCCTACCAGGTTTGTCTCGAAGGCCTGCACCAATGCGTAGCCAATGATGAACCTGCGGAATGAGCAGATGATTCACACAGTCAGTCAGTGTCGCAAGTATACTGGCACGCCTCGCAGGCCATGAATGTTTGCAGGAAGCGCGGGCACAGTGCAAGTGCAGCGGGTGAACGAAGGAAACTGTTGTGTTTGTTGTGTGGGTAATCAGCACTCACTGAAAGATCTGGAACGTGGCCATGAGCGTGCACCTGCCCTCGCCCACAACGGTCAGCATGGCCGCAATGCTCTGCTGTTTGCTGGTCATTGGTGCTGCAACCGATGCCTCTGCCTCGCAAAGGGACACGCCCACGTGGCTGGCCTTGAGAGCGCCGCAGTCATTGGCCCCTGGGAATGAGGGAGGAGGGAGAAGGGAGAGGCAGGACAGAGTGTCAGGGAGTAGGTAGGTGCTTGCAACTTTAAGGGGGACAAGGAGGCCTTTGGCCAGGTGATGGCAAGTCAGAAGTGAAGGGCCTGTGTGTCAAGCGCTGAGGTGCGATGGGGTACAAAGTAGCAGCACGGAGATGTAGAGACAACTGGGCTCGCGGCGATGCAGGGGAAGGTGATGCAGAGGTTGTCTGCACACGATAACGCCAGAGGTTGTTGGCAAGGCTGTTGGCTTGCGAGGATCAAAGCACCAGCAATCAGTATTGCCGCTGCTCATTGTCAGCCGCTGCTCATTGGCCGCTGCTCATTGTCAGCCTGTGCTGGAGAATCACATGCTTGGAGAGAGCGTACGGTGTTCAGTGCTGGCCCTTCAGCATGAACCCAATCACAGCACGCTTCTGTGAAGCAGCATTCTCCCGTTCCCATGCCTTGGCCCATGCCTTGCACCGTACCTTGTCCTCACGCCTTGCCCCAATGCCCTGCCCCAATGCCTTGCCCCATACCTTGCCCCATACCTTGCCCCATGCCTGCCCCACCCACCATCGCCGCAGAAGCCCACGTGCAGCCCCAGGTGAGGGCAGCAGTCGATCCACTCCAAGCCGTCGCCTAGCAGCCCCATGAGGTCCCGCTTCTGGTCGGGGGCCATGCGAGCATACACAGAGGCATGCTGGAGGCAGGCTAGAAGAAGTGCCGGGTCGCGGGTCTCCAGCAGTCGAGCAAAGCCCTGTAAAGGAGATAGCAGGGGTAAATTGGGTCAGGAATGTGTACGTTTGTGCCCAGCCGCAGCTGCTGCTTGACATCGAATGCTCAAGCAAGAAGCAAGAAGCTGTTGCACCTGACGATGGGTTTGTGGCTTGATTCTTGTCTGTTGCTTACGGGTGGCCTCAGCACCATGACACAGGCAAGACCATAACAAGCCGCAAGGCCATAGGCGCCACAGCCACAGGCGCGGAGCGACAAAGCCACACAAAGTGCGGGGCCAACGCACCTTGCCGGTCACCGCACACGCCAGCTCCCCCGCCATGACCGCCATTGCAGCCGATGACACCTCCGTCGCCGTCTGCACTTCGTCCACGGTGCCACCAGGGTGCAGCACCTGGAGGTGCATCTCCGCTGCGACGGGGTCCAGCCCGATCGGCACCGCCCTCGCCGACAGCTCTGCCTCCGACTCTCCCTCGATCCCGCCCCCAGGCTCCGCAGCATCCTGCGCATTGCTGCGCTCTGCCTCGTGCAGGACCTGCTGCCCAGAGCGGGGCGTTGCGGCGCGGGCTGCGACGGAGTGATCCGCAAGCTGCTGGACTCTCGCGCTGGCGGCGCCCGGCCTGGCGCCGTCCACCAGCAGCACGGGCTTGCCGAGCGGGGCGATGCCGCACAGGTGCGCGACGCTGATGGCGGTGTGGACGTGGTCGCCCGTCGCCATGACGGTGCGGATGGCGGCAGCCTGCAGCTTGCGGATGACCTGCGTGCTGTCGGGCCTCAGCGGATTCACCATCACTGCGAGCCCCACCAGGGACAGCCGCACCCGCCGCTCCACCTCTTCCTGGCTGCACTGCAACAGCGGGCGCCCGCGCGGCGCCGCCGCCGTGGAAGCCGCCGACGACGACAGCGGCCCCAGCTCCGCTTCCCTCGCCCCATCAGCGCTTCCTGCACCTGCATCCCCCGTGTTGCTGCCATCGCCGCTGCCGCCGTTGGCTGCACTTGTTTCCGGCTCGTCGGCCTCATACCCCGCCGCCAGCGCCAGCACGCGCAGCCCCTCGCGCGTGTGTACCGCCAGCACATCGTCAAAGTCAGGCGGTACGCTCGCAGGGTCCACCAGCCCTCGTATCGCCTCCGGCGAGCCCTTGGCAAAGGCGATGGAGCCGTGGCAGGGCTGAGGGCCGCGCACCAGTACCATGCTGCGCTGCAGCTCGGCGCGGAACTCGAACCGCCGCACGATGCTCCACGCCCGCGAGGCCGGGGCGCCGGGCGGCCGCACGCACGTGTGCGCTTGCGTCGACAGGTGCTGCTGCCGCTGCCACGCCT
>JAWZTI010001834.1:0-11106 GCA_039880955.1 Chlamydomonas urium | reverse complement strand
CGACCGCCCCGCTGCACCACCCGCTGGCTGCCGCGCCGCTGCTCCAACCTGTGCCGCCGCTCCTTCTGCTGTCGATCCCTGGCCCACACCTGCCTCTGCCTGCCCACCACGTGACCTTGCCCCCCTTCCCATCCCCGACCCTGTCATGGGTCCTGGGCCTGCATTGTCATACGCATCGGCCGCTGCCGCTGCTGCTGCTGCCGCTGCCGCTAAGGCGGCCATCTCCTGCTGCAGGCTCAACGATGACGTGGGTGAGGTGGAGGGCCCAAACGTGAGCTCCATAGAGGCCTGCTCCTCCTCCACGATCGAAGCCTCATCCCCATCGTCTGCCTCCTCCTCCTCCCTCTCATGTACAGTCCCTGCCCCCATCGCTGCCACCCCTGCTGCTGCAGCTGCCCTGAGGGCCACTCTGGGGACTGTGGCGCCGCTCCCTGCCCCGCTGCCCTGCCTCCAGCCTGCGTCAGCCCCGAACTCCTCCTCCACCTCAGCAGCGGCTATCGACCGCCTCACCACTGCCCCCTGGGAGTGGGAACCTGCCGCCGCCCCTGTTGCGAGCGCTGCTGAGTCAGCGAGGGTATCCGCTGCTTCAAAGGCATCTTGGGAGCTCACAGATTCCGTGCTGTCGGAAAGAATCTCCCCTGATGTGCCGCCCTGATCCTGAATCGCACCCACCTCATCCATGATCTCATCGTCGCCGCTGCCATCCGCCTCTTTGTCTTCCTCATCTGATGACTCGTGGAAGGATCTGCCGCGAAACTGGTGCAGCCGGACTGCACCCGGGGACTGCTGAGGAAGCCCCGCACGCCCTGCCGTCCCTGCGCCTGCCGCTGCAGTCGCCTCCCCTACGAGTGCAGCGGCAGGAACAGCCCTCGGAGCGCGGCTCCCTAAAGCAGCACCGGCAGCAGCGGCGGCGGCCCTGCTGACGTAGCTGTGGCTGGCAGGCGGCATCTGTATCCCAGTAGCAGCCGCACCAGCTCCAGCAGTACCGCCAGACTGCAAAGCAGCAGGGGGTGTGGCAGGGCCATCACTCATCATGCAGGTGCGTCGGCCAACCCCTCTTGCAGTCTCCATCTCATGCCCCACCGCCGCCCCTGCTCCTGGCCCTCTTGCCCCCGATAACCCAAGCGGTACCTCAGCCAACGCAGGCCTCGACGCCGACGCCAAGCGTGAGGTGGGCGTCCCTGACGAGTCAGCCCGATGAGTCGCCCTGTGCTCGCCCTTGCGCGGAGACGCCGCGGGGCTTGCCCCCGACGCCCCTCTGGCGCTGCTACTGACGGCGCCGCTGGTGGCTGTCGACGGGCTAGCCGCACTGGGGCTGCTGACGCTCCTTGGTCTCCTCGCCCCAGGCGGGATGAGGTACGGGCTGCCGCTGCTGCCGCTGCTGGCCGCTGGCATCACCCTACCACCGCCACCGCCACGGCTGCCAGGCGACAGACGGCTGTTCGGACCCGATGCGTGATCGTGGTGGTGATGGTGGTGGTGCACTTGCGGCTGGGGCGGTGGCGCGGCCTGGGTTGAGCGAGGCTGCTGTGTGCCTGACAGGGAGCGCTGTGCATAGGCCGCAAGCACCGCCTGCCTGCGTGCTGCCGCCGCTGCTGCAACAGACGATGACGCTGATGACCACTGCTCACCCGCCGCCTTGGGAGCTTCGCCTGCATATGGCAAGTGGCATGTGTTCAAAGCAGGCATGAGCTTCAGCCCAGCGCTTTGCTATTCAGAGATGCTTCGGGCAGCAGGTCAAGCAGGCTCAAGGTCAAGGTCCCAGCTTGTACCCTTCCCTCTATCTCCCTCTCGCCTAATTACCTATGTTTAGTCTCAAGCAGATGCACTCCCCAACGGCCGTCATAAAGGAACCTCTTGTGTGATGACCCATTCTTCACCTCACTTTTTGATGCTACCCCCAGTGGGCACACTCCTCAACTGCTGCCATGACAGAATCCCCCACCCCCATTATGATGACCTCTGCACCACTTGCTGCCATGAGTGTGTGCCTTGTGTGCTCAATGCATTGAAAAACGGTTCTCACATCCTCCCACGCACCCAGCCTCAGAATGCCTCCAGCGGATGCGCTCCTCATCTGCCTGACCTGCGCTGGAGGTGGGCTGACTGTCTGGTCACTGCGTCCTGAGCCCAGCCCTGCCGCTGCTGCCCTGGCATCAAGGTCGCCTGCGCTACCGCCCCTGAGCCTGGGCCAACCTCCCTCCTGCAGTCATCAACAGTTGGATGTTGTAAGTCAAATCACTGGCAGGATCTGTCACACTGCACTGCCTCACTAAAACGGCAAGCACGAGCGCTTGCAGGATCTGACGTTAAGGTGAGCAACTCGCGAGCACACAACCAAACGTTGTCACCACTTGCCTGCTGGTCAGTGCCATCAAACGAGACCCGGCTCAGGCCAATGAAGTAGCGTGCCATGGCCTTGGCCAGGTTCTCGCGGTCTGGCTGTTTGCCTTGAATGAACTGCGTTAAAGGCGGCCATGCATAGCAGAAGGTGCCTTGTTGCGGTGCTGTTCATGCATTTGCAGTGTGCTGGGTCATCTCACAATCACGTTGGATGCATGCCACAGACAAGACCAGGCAAGACAGGACAGGGACTATGTACATGTGCTGCTGCGCGGAAAGCGGCCCGTGCTGTCTGCACGTGGCAGAGCTGGGCTTGGCGCAATCCAAGCGTCCCATGCAGCTGCTTCGTGAATCTCACAGCGTCGAGTCACACACCTGCTGATGCTGCGCCTCTATCTCCGCTAATTGACGGCCCATGCGCGCCAAATGGTCAACGATGTCATAGTTTGACGCGCTGGGCAAGCGCTCGCGGCCTGACGCCTCAGTGGAAGGGGTGTCCATCGTGGTTGGGATGCTCTTGGTCAAACTACCTAGCTTAAGGCGCGCATTGACATTGTAGTGCTGCTTGGAGTGCAGCTTGCGCGGGATATCCGAGGCTCGCACGGGCGGCGAAAATCCGTTTGCAGTGTGTGCGGTTCAAACTTCTTGACAGCCGAGTTAGTCACAGGTTCCCTCGTGTGCAAGTCAGTTCCATGGTCTGTGACCTCACACGAAATGCAACTCTACACAAACAACATGAATGGAAAGTCTTGACAGTGTCAAGTTGACATACAGTCAACTTGACACCGCAGTCATGTCAGCAACGCAGAACGCCGCACGCGTCCAGCATGGGCTGTGCTTGGTGCGGCCAGTCCACTGTGGCCCCATGCAGACCGCACTCTATTGCACGCTTCAGCAGCTCCTCTGACTTGACGCCCCAGCCCCGCAGCGTTGTGAACCCCTCCTGAAGCGCCATCTGAACCAGCTCAGCAGTGCATGCGTTCACACGTGGACACAGCTGCTGCAGGCCCGTTGCCCTTGCTGCCTGCATGCCAACGGGAGGAGTGGACCTGCCTGCTGACAGTGGCTGCAAAGTGCAAAGTACGCTTTGCTTTGCTGCTATTGCATACCACTGCACTGGGAACTAACCCATGAGAGTCCAGTGCACGGCATCTGAAAGCAGGCGCTGCTCATCGTCGACCTGATTAACCCAGTATGCAGCAGGACAGCCCTCAGCAGATGAGCTGAGGCGCCAACCAGGACCCACCTCCATCGTGGGCTGTGTGATCTCCTGAATTAGCCAGGCGTGCGGAACTGATGGCAACAGCTGCACACAACGTCGATGAAATGATCGTGGCGTCAGTGAGCAAGCCTAAGACAACAGCTTGGTTGAAAGCACGCCATACACATCACAACACCACACACATCACAGCTCAAAATTCGTGTTGTAGCAGTGCCATCGTCAAGGCGGTACAGTGCCAAAGGAGCTGCAACCCGCACCTGCATGGAGCGCCGCAGCTGCTCGAGGTGGAACGACGTGATCGTCAGTCCAGGCACACAGGACAGCTGCTGGGCTGGTGACAGCAACGTCCCTTGCGGTCCCACCGCCAGTACCGCCCCTGCCGCTGCCTTCTCCAGGTCAGCCAGCCAGCCTCTGGCCTTCAGCTGCTCAGCGACGGCACCTGCCAAGCCTTCCTGCGCTGATTTGAGCTCCTGGCAACGTAAGGGCAGGGTGAGTTAGGGCAAGTTGGGGCTTTCCCATCTTCTGTTGTTACGCTGTACACCGCACTTTCTCAAGGAGTCTGCAAAGCAACCCTACTAAGGTGTTTGACTCTATGCACCCCTCTGGCTTATTGCTGCTGCTGCTGCCAACGCTGGCTGCTGCCATACGATCCACCTAATTGTGGCTGTCTGGTGCGACCAACCAGGTGTATGTGAGCCCTGCCTCGGAAGGTGGATAGAAGCTGCGCCAGGCTGGGCACTTTGCAGCCGGCATACTCAGCGCCAAACCAGGCACCGGCGTCCAGCCCTGACACGTGCTCCCAGGCCGCTTGGTCAACCCTGCCTGTGCCACTAGTCGTACGCTCCAGTGTCTCGCAGTGCAGCAAAATGACCGTGCCGTCTGATGTGAGCTGCACGTCTGTTTCGAACGCCGGTCCACATTGCAGCGCCAGCTCAAAAGAGGGCAATGTGTTCTCTGGTGCAAGCTGGCAGTTGCCTCGGTGCCCAATGACACAGAAGTGGCGGCATGGCTGCTGGCTGGCTGCCATGTTCAGTGCTTGCTGCCTCTTGATGTTTTGCAGGCTTCAGAAGCTGTATGTGGCTCTATCACGCTGCGGCGTCAAACAGCTGGAAAACGTGTTGCAGCTGCTGGCTGTTTGCAGGCTGAGGCTTAGCCACTGATTCCGTGTGAGAGCGGGCTGCACGTTCCGCGTACTGCCGCGGTTTCAGGTGTGCAGGTGCTCTGTGTGGAGCAGTGTGGGGGGCAAGCCAATGACCTGCCCGTGTGCAGCACTGTCGACAGGAATCTTCACCATGTCTCCAGGTAAGGCTTGCGGACGATTTAAGCACGGCACCTGAGCGCTGAGCCTTGTGTTCTGGCCCGCCTTCAAGCGTGCCTTGACATGTTTGGGCACCTCCTGCTTCGCTGCAGGTCCCTATCCCAACATGTCGCCCGCGGGCGCATCTCCAGCGCAGCAGCCCAATGCAGCGAGCGCACCGCCCGCTGGTGCAGCTGCTGCGGGTGAGGCCTCTAGCCAGGCACGCTATCCTGGTGGATACCCTGCTCCAGGCTTCCCAGGTGCGCACTTACACCGCTACAGGCTGCCTGCACATGGCGTGGCCTTGCATGCATGCAGAGTCGATGAGCGGGCCGCTCGCGTCACCACTCACACACTTGCCTGGTGCTCTGCATGCGCTCCCGCAGCGTACCCTCCACCTGCTGGGTCGTATGGTGAGGAAACCTTTGCATTGCTCCATGCAGCAAGCAAGCATAATGCTTAGTGTCAGTATCCCAGGGAATCCATTGTTCAAGTGCAGTGTTGCAGCGCATAGTTGCTTGACGCAATCACGCCGAGCCCGCTTATGCTTGGGAATTTGAGGCAGGCAGTCCCTATATCCACAGCTTCTCATAGTTCCAGGTGCAGCTTTGTGGCGCACAACGTTGACCATGGGCTGACCAGTTGCCTCCTGCGCGATCCCTGCCTGCAGGGTATCCTCCTCCCCACCCACACGCTCATATGCCGCCAGCCTACCCGCCAGCCTATCCACCAGCCCCTATGCCGGTGAATGCACCTATGCCGGTGTACTCGCCGGCCACGGTGCCAGTCGGCTACAGCTACCCTGTGGCACCGGGGGCGTCATACTACTCCGCACCTGTCATGGGCGGCTACGCTTACCCGCCGCCAGGCAGCCATGTTGCAGGTGGGTGCATAAGCGTTGGCATGAGGCATGGGTCAAGATGATGCGCTTTGCGTCTTGCCTCTTTCGTTTGGCTTTGATTGGGGGAAAATTGTTTGCATGTGCGGCGTGTAGCCGCTGCAGTACCCCTACCCTGGTTTGAGGGCTGAGTGTCGCCTTGCATGCTGCCAATGCAAGCGCGCTTCTGTGCAGGTCAAGTGCATGATGTAGATGCCTGCTCACTAGCGGCGAAGGGCAGAGCAAAAAGTCAACCTCACCTCATGCCTCCTCCTTGTTTGACCTGCAGTGCATGGCAGCCATGGCTACCAACCCTCTCGCATGCACGCGATTCACCACAAGAGGAAGAAGATGAAAGGGTATTACCACCATAAACACCATGGCCATCACCACCACCATGGGTACCACGGCCACCACCACCACCATCATGGTCTGTTCAGGCGCAAGCACAAGGGCTTCTTTGGTCGTAAGAAATTCAAGTTCTTCTGAGCGGGCTTCCGGCCCAACAGTGGGCAGCAGCAGGTTCTGTGTGGATGGACTAGCCAGGGTGGCCTTCCTGCATGCCACCAGCAGTTGGGCTGCTGTCGCTTTGCTACTTGCTAGGGCATCCAGGGTCATGTGTACCAAAAGCAGTTGCTTGAGCATGTGCACGCTTACAAGCAAACATTTGTGAATGACCCGACAAACTTGTGATCACACAAGGACGCACGAACAACGCACATCTTTGCTGCGCATGTGCAATGAAAGTGTTCTGTACGGTTGTAAATAAAGCCACGAGACGGTTGTAATGGCAGATGGTTCGTCAGATTCAGCGAGAAAAATAGAGTAAAAAATGTCCCTTGCTGTTGCCAGCTGCATACAAGCCTGCATGCAAACTATCAGGGTTTACAGCTCTCAGCCTTGTGGCTGCTCATGCATGTACACGCATTGCTGCCCTTTAGTGTTTGCCTGCCAGCAGCACCCTTCTTGCTTGCGCCACAAACTCTTCCTTGCGCCTATGGTACTCGCCCCATCTCGTGCCGCTGTACTGCAGATAGTCGAAGTCAATGGGCGAGTAGCGTGCCTGTATAAGCGCCCACACCCCCCAGTAGATGTGCGACGCCAGCGCAAACAGGTTTGCCTCCGCCTCCATTTGTTCCAGCATCAAGAATGAGGGATCAGAGCTGGCACAAGCATCCACTTTGTCATCCCCGCCGCTTCCATTGGCGGTGGATTGGCTGGAGGCGCCTGCTGCGAGGTAGTGGCGAAAGAACAGGTGCTGCAGCTGCGGGCTTGGGTAGCGGCTGTAGTCGCACTCAAAACCAGCGTATTCGTTGAAGTGGTTACCAAAGTCAAAACCCCTGCGCCGATCAGGGTGGAGGGCAATTGCTCAAAACCCGGGCAATCCAAGGTGGGTGACATCATAGGCTGTGAACTGATCGCACTATATATTTCTTGGATTGTGTGCCACACGCATGCATCGCTCTTGTTAGGCTGCAAGCACAAGGGAGCCTGGGTACATACCAACAGCCGCCAGTAAGCAGCTGATGCTTGCAACCCCCGCCTCACCGGTAGCCACACGCTGAGTACTCATAGTCGATAAACTGCATGCTGCCGTCGTCGCTGGGCTGCTGCCCTTGCTGCTCCCCTTGCCCCTGCTGCTGCCGCTGCTGTACAATGAGGATGTTGCCTGACAGCAGGTCATTGTGCGAGAACACAATGGGGCTGTCAGCCTGATCGCAGATTGCCTTGGTTGCTTCAATCTGCACATAACAGGGATTGCAGATCAAATAAAACAGAGGCATGATCTTGTCAGTGGTCTGGCACCGGTGCCTGACCTTCAATCTTCAGGCAGGCCTTGTGGTACTGCACATGTTGCCATTGGGATCTGTCTACAGGTTTTGTAGTAAGGCTGCAGGCAACTCATTCCAGCTTTCTTTGTGCCCTTGTGACGGTCAACAAACTGTTTGCCCACCACCTTCAGGCCTACCCTTGTTCAGGTCACAGGCATACGCACCTCCTGTCTCATCCGTTCAAGGTCCATCTGTTCATACTGCCGCTGCTTGTCGGGATCGTCAAACGTCAGCTTGCTTGCCATGTCGAACCACCTGTGCAGCAAAGGAAGATCAGCACAGCTCATCCTCGAGCTCATCGTGACAGCTGCTACGTGGCAACCACCGGACGTCACCTCACCGCTCACCTTTCGATGGTGAGCCACAGGGTGGGCACGCCGTCAGTGGGCACGCTATGCAGGCGCCGCAGCGTGGCAGCAATGCGTGGCACGAAGTGCGGGTCGCCCATCTCGGGTGGCGTCAGCGTCTTGGCCATCAAGAACTCCTCAATGCGCCCATTGGCGAACATGGCCAGCACCTGTTTATTAGCAGAAGGCAAGGAACTGCTGCTGTGGTCATGGCTTGAAGCAGACACAGCCGAATGTCTGGCAGCTGGTAGCACTGGCCTGCCGGGAGAGCTGTCTGGCGCTGGCCTGCCTCACCTTTGCGCCGAAGCCACAGCTGTTCAGCTTGAGCAGCACCTGCAGCTCCTGCTTCCTGTCAATCAGCAGCTCGGTCTTGTGTCCAAAAACCTTGAATGCAACGGGTTCCAGGCAATGCCTGCTGTGAGGGCTGACTTTGACGAGCAGGTTGGAGATGCCGCCCGAGATGGCCGTCACGTCCATGCCATCGGGCGCCAGGCCAGCCCAGCCAGGCAACAGGCGCGCGCACAAGCGCTTGATGGCGAGGTGCGTCTGCTCCTGAGCGCCTTCCTCCAGCAGAATTTCTGTAGGGTCTACGTTGTGCGGCACCATCGGCGCGCTCATTTCCAACTACGCCAGCTGGCTACTGCGAAAAGCAAGCAACCAACACGGGAGAGAGTGTGGAGAGAGTAGTTGCCATTTCCATCCAAGGAGGTTCCTGCTATCCAATCCAGATCACCCGACTTCATGCATGGGAAGCTAAACAATGGCATATGTCTAGTAAAAATTCACGCTCTTAATTGTTTGCACTACCTGTGGAATTTTCGAAGGCCCCGGCATGTGTGGGACATGGTGGGACGCGGCAATGGCGTGCGGCAGGATCGATGCGCAGCTCAGCGCCTGCACGAGCGCGCTCATGATTGGCGCTTTTATTGTCGTGCGGCTGACTTAGAGTGGATCGCGTGGCAATCAACTTCTTTTTCCAAGAAGACTACAGTCAAAGGCTGCTGGATTGTCGCCATGGGCTGCGAGCTGGGCTGCAAGATGGGCTGCTGCCATGCAGCCAAGCACACCTCCTACCAGACCAGCGTTCGTTACCAGGCCACCCTTTCATCACAAGCAACAGCCTTCGGCGCCAGCAGCAGCGGTAGCCCAGCACGCAGGCGCACACGCAGTCCACCTGCAAGGACCGAAGTTTTCCCCTATGATATGGTGCGGCCCATTGAGGCCGGCAAGCAGCAGGTGGACATCGGCGTTCAGGTTGAAATCAGCATTGAGGTGTATGTGCAGCTGCTGATAGCCGTGCGCCAGAGTGACATCACGACGGTGCTACAGCTGGTTGCGAAGTATCCCAACGTAGCGGACTACGCCGGAGGCGACGAAACAGCCCTGCAGCTGGCAGCTCACCGCGGCGACGAGGCCATGTGCCGCGTGCTGCTGTTGCATGGTGCCGTGTTCATCATAAACGTAGCCACACGCCAGCAGATGATGACCGCGCTGCACATGGCAGCCTACCGCGGCCACGCCGCATGCTGCAAGCTGCTGCTGGAGTATGGAGCGCAGCACAGCCTCACCATGACAGACTCAAAGGGCTACACACCGCTGCATGCCGCCGTGTATGGCGGCCATGTCCAGGTAGTAATCCTGCTCATTGAGGCTGGTGCTTCAGTGGTGGGCGACAAAAGAGGCGACTCGCCCCTCGCCGTGGCCGTCCTCATGCGCCACGTCGAGGTTGTACTAGTGCTGATTATACAGGGTGGCGTTTCTCCTTCCACGCTGTCCAACGCCGCAGACCGTGCCTGGGCGGAGCGGGTGCTTTGGTACAAGGGGTTGCCGCCGCCGTCTCCGCCGCCGCCGCTCATCAGCAGCAGCATCACAGAGAGGCAGGAATATTCCTGGAATTGGAACTCCGAGGTGGTCATACAGCAGCAACAGGCGGCGACCAGTGTTTCAGTGCAGAAAACGGTGCACGAGTCCATCTCAGAGCGTTCGTGGCAGAGGCAGCACGAGTACCATGCACGCTTGTCTCGCAGTGAGCGTCAGTTCCGAGGCGTTGCGATGGGGGCGGCTTCGGCATCAGAGCTGGCGATCTGGTTCCGCATCTATGAGCATCTGCCAGAAGACGGCCTGCTTACCATCAAGGTCGGCAGCTCCCACGCGGGCGGTGCGGCGGGTGAGGACAGGCTGTACCTGTACCGCGCCCCGGAGCACCTGCGCACTGCTCGGGCGTCGCAGCTTAACAGCCTGCCCCCCATCTCCGACGGCGGCGCCGCGGGCGGTACCGGCGGCAAGACGGGCGAGGTGAAGACGGAGGACACCGTACTGCACCTGTACCGCATCGCCTACCCAGGACTCCCTGAGGGCCTGCTGCTGGACGAGGAGGGCCGCTTCGTGTACTACCTGCAGCCGGAGCAGCAGCAGGAGGTGCTGGACAGCCAGCAGCAGGAGCGGCTGACACGGCGGCGCCGCCAAGTCGCCTACGGCTTCGCCCCTGCGTTCGTCGGGTACTGGGATGGGTCGAACATTGCCGTCGCGGGCACGGAGGAGGGCTGGGTGGCGCTGAGGGGCAAGGTGCGCCCCATCTTCAGCGAATGGCACTGCACGCTGTTGGAGGAGGCGCGCGGCACGGCGTCAAAGCGCTGCATGCGCCATGGGAGCGCAGCGGCCGCATGGCTGCACGCACGCAGCGGCGTTGCCGCTGAGTTCATGGGCTCCGGCGTCGTGCCGCCCCGCGTGTCGCTGGTCATCCCGCTCATCGGCCTGCTGGGCGTGCACGAGGTGCGTGCAGGAGGGCGGCTGGGGCAGGCAGCCAGAACTTTCGCACTGCCATGGCAGCCCCCTTGTTGTCACAGCGGCGGTCTCGCCGTCCTTTGTTATGCTGGCACGCCCCAACAAAGCACCTCTCAACACCTTCCCCCTTGCTGCCCTGCTGTGCAATTTGCCTGTGTGCAGCTGTGGGAGCTGCAGCAGCTGCAGGAGGACGATGTGGACGGCTGCTTTGTCGACACCTTGCTGCTCGAGCCGCTTCTGGCGGCTCTCAAAGACGCGGACCTCTTCGACGAGGAGGAGAACCTGCAGCAGACAGGTGGCCGCACCGACTGCACCAGCGCTGGCGGCAGCACGGGCGCGGGGTACAGCACGTTTGCCAGCTCGGCAGCAGCTATCCAGCAGCAGGGGCAGATGGGCCGGCCAGG